>JAODUG010029485.1:19380-42490 GCA_027564795.1 Aphredoderus sayanus
AAGATATCAACCACACTCTCCGTAAAATAATCACATTGCTAAGAACCGTTTATGTTCAGGAAAACATACAGTATTTTACCAGGGAGTTTGGCAGGCCTGATCTGCTGAGCCATCTGTACTGACAACAGCCCCCTCTTCACACGTGCGTGCACACGCATGCACACACACACACGAACGCACGCAAGCACGCACACACGCATGCACACATGCACGCACACCCCACCAGCAGCCTATTCCAATTTCATCAGGGTGACAATGACACAGTGGGTAGAGCGTGGGTGACAGGTGATCGAGAAATTGTGGTTCGAAACCCACTAACTCCTCACCAAGTGTCGAGATGTCCTTGAGCAAGATACCTAACCCTAAGTGCTCCCACTGGTCAGATGGTACCTTGCATGGCTGACATGACCCATTGGTGTATGAATGTATGGGTGAATGGAAGTCTAAACTGCAAAGCGCTCTGAAGTGGTTGAAAAAGCATTATATAAATGCACTACCAGCTAAATTGCCTTATTCCGTGATCAAGCAACAGATGTTTCTGAGGGAGGAGGGAGTTTATTGACTAAAATGCCCTTTTAATCCTGTGTAGTGCAATGGGTTCTCAAAGCTGGTCAGACATGTTTTATGTCTCCCTGCTCCAGCACACCTGAGTCAAACGAATGGGTCGTCATCAATCATGCAGACGCCTGACACTGACCCATACATTTGAATCAGGTGTGCTGGAGCAGGGAGACAGCGCGTATACATTTGAAGTGAGGTGTGTGAGTGTGGATTATTCAGTACCTTGTTGAGGAGTCAGAGGTGCTGGCACGTATCCACCTACAACAGACACATCATCAAAATGAAACACTGAGATGAAAACTCTTAAGCCACAGACATAAGGTCAAGTACAGACAACGCTGCAAATGTCAAACAAACATTACAATACATTTGAGATTGATTTTTCTTGGCCAGCATGTGGTAAAGGGATTCTGGAGTAAATATAAGAGGTATAGTACAGTAACATAATATCTATTCAAAAATGATCAAGTTGGTATTTAAATTACTAAAAGTTCATACAGTAAATGTGTATCTTTCAGCTGGCCTTGTCCAAGGAAAACACGTTATTGATCCTATGAGCTTTGATAAATGACAACTGGTTAAGCCTGATCATGTTCATTATAAGATGTATTTAAACAGTTTGCCAGTACAACGGAAAACAATATGCATCCCACTGTAAAACAGACTAAGGCCATTCAATTACAATTATATTTTCAGAAGAAAAGATATGTTACTATCATATTGGGTTGAAATAGATACATATTTAAAATGTCAAATGTATTGTAGATTATAAATGATTTGACCGTGTCCTGTACACAGCCGCACCATATTCCCCACATTCAGCTTAACCTCGCTGATAAATTGCCCTGTCTTTTCTTATACAGTATTTGATTGTTGTCAGTGATGTATACTGCAGTAGCACAATGGAGGGTCATACAAAAAACACAAAGCCTCAGAGGTATTCAATATTACAGTATGTATCACATCTGCCTGGAGTAGCATTAATTCATACATTACCACAAGATGATCAAGTATGATATTTAACCCTCGTTATGTCCTTAAAAATATCATATTTGGCCAGCCGGCGGCGAAATCTGATTGTGTATGATTTAGTGTGTTTTTTATTTGGCATTGCTGTGTGTATATATTAATTAATTAATGATTCCTTTATGTATTTGTGTTGTTTTCTCGTGCCTTTTAGCCCTCCTGTTGTCCTCGGGTTTCAAACGCACACCTTGTTGTGCCAGCAGTGCACATCATATGGGTGTGTAAGCTGTTCAATTAGGTTTAGCGCCTTCTATTTGCCACAAAGAGCTAATGATTTGGGTCATTTGGGACATCACAAAATACATGTTTTGCTTTTTCTCACATACACACACACTACCTGAGTAGAATTGCTGTGGGTAGCCTCCTCCATAACCAGGAACCACGCCTGTAACAATATAAATTCATACAGTACAGTACATACTGCAAACACAGTAACACTCAGTCCATGCCAGAATACAAATGTACTGTATCTTATTGCATTGAATTGGAATGGTTTAATGGACTGCATTTGTGAATATATTTCTGTCCATGAAATTCTGGGCTTTGTAACTCTCTAATTGACTACAGCATAAGTGGGACTGAGTGAGCAGGTTATAGACTTCTGCTGGTATGTGATAACACGTGCTGCACATCCCATATTGGGATAAGAAGGAAAATTAGAAAATGGCCTAGAAACTACACTTTCCAAAGAGTGCGTGGTACTGTATCGATTCATCCATGCCTCAGAGCAAAATGTAATGGCATTTATCCATGATTAATTAATATAGAACAATTAAGTGAAAAATGTGACACAACTGAAAATACAATAATAATAAATACCTTGTGGATAGCCACCAGCAGTCCCGATATTACCATAGCCTATGCAAAGGCAAAGAGAGTTAAACCATATGAATCTTCATATGAGAGTGAATTGTGATGTAGTGAAGTGTTCATAATGTTCCTGTTCTTGTTTGGTGCCTATTGTTACTAACCACATTCCCAAATGTAAGCCATAGCCACTGGTTCACGTAATGTCATTTAGCAACCACATCCTGCTTTTCCTGGCATCAAGTTGTCATTATAGTGCATAGCCCTCTAGAGCATTGTGCTATTTCTAAACACATGTTCAGAACTTGATGTAGGACATAATACTAGAGGGTTGCTCTTTGATAAGGCTTATTCATTATTATCATAAATACATACTGTACATACAAATATACACTATTAAAAAATACCTTATAGTGCACCATGGCTCAACTATGACTATGGCATTGTGGGCTCACAAAGGAAAGACTAAATGTCTACATTAGCTACTAAATATCACATTTACATTGACATTTACGGAATTTGTCAGACGCTTTTATCCAAAGCAACGTTCATGTAGTACATTTGTCAATAGTTGGACAGGTCATACATCAGTAATTGTAAGCAAACAATATTCTAATCATTTCATGCCTAATTCCACATCCCGGTAATCAACCATACAGTATAAAACACTATTATTATTACCGGTATATGTAATAATGGCCTAACTAATAAAGTGCATAAACATCTACTACGTGTAATATCAAATACTGTAGAATGATGAATAGGAAGCATATTTTATTTGGGAGGGTATCATAATCACAATAACATGCTTGAAACAAGAGTCTACTGTAGTTTAAGGGAAAATAGTTATAAACTACTGTATCACCATCTTTTCATTATTAGTAGTACTAGTAGGCTAGTAGTGGAAGTACTGTAGTAACAGCAGCATTAGTATCTGCAGTAGTAGTGTTAGGCCCGACCCAGTACCTGGTTTGGGTCCTTTTGCTCCAGTACCTAAACCTCCTCCGACCCCAGCAGGGTAGGCTGGCCCACCTGTCAAGGCACACAGAGGGCTGGCTAAGACATGCTATTCAGAAACACAGATAAGCTAGTTACTGTAAAGGCTAAGACATTGACACTATGATACAAACGTCATGCTAGAAAAGGACTAGTTGGAAATGTATAACGTTGCAACAAGCAATAATTTTAAGAGGGCTTTTTTGTTCAGATACTGTACAGGATTTCAGTTGTGTCCAGTTAGGACCTCACTCCTTCAAAAAGAACAGCCGCTATCAGCACATTAGCCATGACCCTTTTACAGGAAAAGCAGTGTGACTGGAATTTCCTGACCAACTGTCATTTTAAGCACTAGTCTGAAACCTTGTTGGGAGTTGTCGGACATTGTGCATGAGTGCTGTCAGCGTCCGCCCCTCTCATACATACCCTGTCCATAAACAAGCCCATATGGATTGTATCCCCCTGAATCATGATGACAGAGAAAAACAGCTTTATTTTTTGCTTACTGCCCTCACTTCAATGGAATTAGTGCTTGGCCAATTAAATGTTTTTATGCATATAATATATTTTTATTATTCTTATACAAAAAGGTTAAAAGCGAGGATGTCAAACAACTGCAGTTGCTGAAAGGAGAATAAATCTGTATATTTTATTTAGTGTTCAAAATGACTGTAATAATAATAATAACAAATCTTGAATCCATACCTGCACCAGGTCCAGATGCAAGTGGAATACTTCCTTCACCTGGTCGAGTCACAGCTGCAATGGGCACAGCAGGTCAAGCTGTGCAGTGAAGTAAACCCCACTCCCCGACCCCACAAGAGACCCACTAGCGACTCGCAGGGACTGGTTTCACATAGAAAACTCAAATAGAGGAGCTTCAAGAAAGGTCAGCACTGACAGAGAAACACACACACACACACACACACACACACCTGGGGTTTTCAAAGGCTTAGCTCCAGGCAGTACAATTCCGGCTCCAGTTCCAGTACCAGGGCCAACTCCAGTGCCGTAGGGACCTGGAACAACAGTACAGAAACAGTAGTGAAACATGTAGAGGTCATGTCATGCTACAGTACTGTATTTACTCAAAGCTACCTTATGGGGTAGATGTTGTGTAAGACTTACTTCCATAGCCTATTCCATATGGGTAAGCACCTGGTACACCACCTACAGTAGATGGTGACACAGTAAACAGTCTGATTAAGCAGGAGATTCTCAAAATGGGTGAGACAATGCCATTTAGACATTGAGAAAGATAGCCTGTTGTACTACAGCACATCAGTGAGATACTGATTATTCCGACAGAGACAGCTTTTCTTCCTCATGAATTTTGTTATGTATGCATTTCACAAATTGTGCTGACATGCACAGATACTAACATGCCAATTTAATAGTGTAGCACATTCAGACTACTCCCTATAAGCAAAGGTTGTAAATGTAGATCCACAGAACTGATTATTCTAAGCAGGGTATAAAGAAACAGATGCAACAGACAAATGCTTGACACAGCTTTTTATCAACCCAGGGAATTTATTTTGTGTTACCTGCATTAATCCAAGTGACAGAATGAGACAGAATATAAGCGATGCGGAATATGTGCTATATATGCAATGAGGAAATATATTAAGAAATTATACACCACTAAAGTATTGTAATAC
The DNA here is from genome assembly GCA_027564795.1 of Aphredoderus sayanus. Classification (NCBI taxonomy): domain Eukaryota; kingdom Metazoa; phylum Chordata; class Actinopteri; order Percopsiformes; family Aphredoderidae; genus Aphredoderus; species Aphredoderus sayanus. Next base: position 24,432 of record JAODUG010029485.1, read on the forward strand.
TATGAAAAACATAATGATTACTACACTGTTTATAGGAAATTGCAATAAAAAAATACAACTGTTTATGCACTTTATGGTTAAATTACACTACATCCTGTTCATAGCCATTTATAGCAATTTCAGCTCTTGTAATATAGCAGTATGGTTAACCCTTAATTAAAATTTAAATAGAGTCAGCATTATGCAAATGAAAACGCCAAACAGGTAATCATTATTCATGTGTTGCGTATGTGAGGGAATTGGTTCTGAGTGTGTGCCCTAGGTCCTGGGAATCTAAGTAAGTGAAACGGAACCTAATAATACATTTAGTGGGCAAGTGGGCAAGAAAATGAAAAGAATGAGCTTTTATCACAGTGAAACTGTTGTAGACAGTGATCATAGCCTACTACTTACCTTTTGGTTTAGGTGCTTTGGCACCTGTGGGGAAGAACAGTGTTGTGCTATTAGTATCAATTCATTTTTACATATAAAGTAGTGGACTTGGTAACGTTGAAGTTTTGTATTTGTGATTGTCTCCAACTTGTGGCTAGATAAAATTCCTTTATAATTAAATACAATCTCAATTTACTGTACCTCCTGGCTGCTGTACTCCAGTTGCAACTAAACAAAAATACAGATTGAAATATAGAGATTGTACATGGTTTATATTTAACTTAATTAATACAAATAAGTCAGAATGGGTGAAAAACAGTAAAACAAGTTATTTTTAATGAATGTATTAACCCCAGTCAGACCCAACCTAATTAACCCCAGTAAGACACAACCTAGGAAATGGATTTATCAAAAATGGTCTTACCATGAGAAGGTCCTGGAACTCCGGCTCCGCCTAAAATGTAAAAATATTACTGAATACATAAGAATTTGTATTTTATGTTTGTTTAAGTTGTTAAGCAATGTATAATATTAGATCAGCACTTACCAACACTTGTCCCTGCTATAAAGCAATATTGAGAATGGCAACAGTTGTTAAAAAATACTTGTATAAAACAATGTACAGTAGTAGTACTATTGTACAATGTATAATATGAAAGACAAAAGTTGATCAGCTAATGTACTTACTGCTAGGTTGAAGAACTCCAGCACCAACTATAAAGAAAGTTAGAGATAAAAGTGAATTAAAATCAGTTGTGACCAGACAAACAATGAATTAACTTACCACCTGGTTTCACACATGGAACACAGAAAACAAAAAGAAGAAATTAGTCAAACTATACCATACTTTTATGTATCTTTTTTTTTTTTTACAATTGCATGCAGTTTAACTGTCGATTAAATATTATCCTAGAAAACATATAATATTTCCTGTGTTGTAAATAATAATACAGCAATTCTAGTAATTCTAAATAATTCAATATGCAAATTACTATATATGTATTCTTCCAAATCAAGTCCATACTTTTAAAAGGAGAAAGAATAACAACTTTAGTAGCACCCCTCTGATGTATCTCTAATGCTTACAAGCATACAAGGCCAATGTTGTCTCCAGAAAGAAATAATATAATTCAATAAATATATACGTGATTAAATAATAATATTATTATTGCTAAAGCACTCATCATATATTTCGATTTTATCCCATGGATATATCTTTGACACATCACAGCCCAGAACTGGTCTTTCTGTTATCGGAATACTGCTTTTATAATGTGTGAATGAATAATGTTTTATTAAGGCTCTGTTTAAAAAAGAGATAATGATCATCATCCCAATCAAATGTTATCTGACAGCCGAGATGAGCAGAAACGTGACAAAAGCACAGTTAGGAATTGTTAGGAAAAGCAAAAAGGACTGTGCAACTCATGTTTAGAGAAAGAGAAAATCTCAAGCACTGAGTGACTTGTCGAATTACAAACACTACTGGTATAATATTTCTAAACTATTAAATAACAATACAAAGATTCCTTTTTGGAATGACAAATGTATACAATGTTTCAGTGTAGCATACTGTAGGATGTAAATGATCGGTACTTCATTTACATATTATGAATTCTCATTATTATTACTCATTAATCATTATCCCATTTGACCTGGAATGTCCAATAAATATAAAATATTGATTGGACTCGATTGATTCCTACTCTTTAAATCATACTCTCTAAGTCATTAGTTCTCTTCTATTGACTGTGGAACATACAAATAAGTCTTACTGTGCTTTGGGATCTCTGGGACCTTGCCAGTGGGCTCTATCAAAAGACACCATATTTCAATTTCATCCATTGCAGTTTAAAGTTAAAGTGGGGAAAGCCAGGTAGTAATGGAAAGAAAAGGGTCCTTGGCACTGCCACAGCAGAAAGAGTCAATGGCAGGCAGAACTAGAAATTCACAACATCTGTTTTATGGGAGGGCACAGAGGAAAAAGCATGCAGTATTAAAATGTGCAGTGGTATAATTTCAAGGTAGAGCGCTGCAATTGCTAAATAGCTGAAGTGACATGGCAGATATTGCGAAGCCCCTGTCCTATGGCTCAACTCAACAAAAAAGAAAACACAATTATACTTAGCTGTCTACTACTACTACTGGTTATTCATTTTGATGTCTGGATGTCACATACAATTGAATTATAACTACAAATTCCAGTTCATTTCAAAACTGGAGACATGGAGTAAAATGTATAACAGATATAATTCAGCATTACCTGGAGGGGGACTTGCTGCAGGAATTTCCTTGGCTGTGAAACACAATATAGTTCACACATTGTCAATAATAATCAGACATACAAATAAATTATTAATTATAAATTATGAATGGAACAAATAAATCATCACCTGGTTTTCCTTCGACAGGACCAACTGTGTCCCCAGGAACAACAGAGCCATTTGGATGAACTGGCAGAGGTGTAATGTCTTCCCCAGGAACACCTACACCTGTAACCCCTGCCCCACCAGGCAGTCCTGAAACCAGCAGAAAACCCGAAAATTGAAATTTTTTCAAGGTTATGTTTAAACAAATTGTATTTAACTTTTATCTAAAGGAACTTGAATCCTAATGATTTCCCCCTACAGTATCATTACAATACAATATGAAGTTGTATACATAGTATTGTCATAATACTGTATATGGATATTCAACCATGTAAAGACGGGTAAATAGTGTAGGTGTATCAATGATGGGTTCAAAATCATTCAATTTTATTCAGTCATTAATATTTGATTTAATGAGCGACTGATATACAGCACCTTCCTGCTGCCAGCAGGGGACGCCCAAGGCTAAGCAGCTGCAGATTGCATACTGTACTGTAGCTCCCTGAATGGGAACTACAGTTCCCAATAATATTGCCATGCTATACATTGCCATTTTTTTGCCATGCAATTATTATGTAGTATATACAATATAGCCCATTTAAATATTGTACTTGCCATATTTTGGTGGTTTAACACCTCCTGGATATCCTGTTTAAAACCAAACACTTATAAAATGTTTCATGCAATTGTTGCATATACTGTACACTGTGAACATAAAAACATACAATATCAATAAAGCATTTGTTGTTTATTTATACTGTACCTTCAGCCCCTGTTCCTCCTGGAACCCCACCTCCTCCCTGTCCTGCTACTCCAAGTCCTCCTAAATGCCCTACGGGAAGAGAGTGTGTGTGTGTGTGTGTGTGTGGGGGGGAGGGGGGGGGAGGGGGGGGAGGGGTCACTATACACTATATGAGTACTATACTGTTACAGTATCTTATCTTAGCATGACTGTTTAAAAAGTATGGATGAATAAAATTCATTTGTAAATGAGTCTGGATAGTGTGGGTTAATGTAAGTTTATACGTCACTTGGAGGGCCACATTCCCCTTATCATTTTCCTGTGGTGCCTTGCATATATTCCCATTAATATCCGATGTTTTTATATAAAAATCAAGTTAATCTCAAGTCAATCAAGTCTGTGCATTGAAATCTGGTTTGGTTTGGTTGATCCCATCTTTGTACATTTGTACAAATTGTACAACCCTTAGATTAGTCACAATAAGTGCATTTTTACTGCTATAACTACATTACTGTAATTATCCACACTGCTTCACGGCTGCAGTATACTGGCAACATTACAGGCTACAAGCTGTCAGCCTTGTAAGTTAACAATATGCTTATTGTATTTCCTTACCTTTCATGGTTTATGTACTGTAACAGGTGACATTATTAGAGATATTATGCTCTGCTTAAATGTAAGTAAATTAAAGGTAAGATGCTAAAGAGGGTTATCTCAAATAAGTACCATATTTTGCAGCTTTGGCAGCGGCAACACCTGCTCCCCCACCAGGTAATCCTCCTCCTCCTCCTGCCCCTAAATGTCCTAAGGTTGGGTGAAAAATAGGGAATATGCTAGTTAAGTTATGAACCCAAGAGATAGCACACAGTACATTTATTTATTTATTTATTTATTTATTTATTAAGTACCATATTTAGCAGCTTTGGCGGCAGCTAAGTATCCTGCTCCAACTCCTCCTGGAACACCACCCGCTCCACCTCCTGAAACTCCTCCTGTTCCTCCCAGTCCTCCAGCACCTCCTTGAACTCCTTCAAAGTGTTGTTGAACATTTACGGTAATCAAAGTTATCTGAATACAAATTTTGCACTTTGCCTATTTTAAAGATAAGATCAGATATTTTACTTTTACCCATTTACTGTGTAAGATTTGCACAAAACTATTTGCACAAAAATAACAATAATAATAATAATAATGTAGGATATACAGTTTTGTATGTATGAATAGAATAGAACATGTGGAAATAAGGAATAACCATATTACCATACTTAGGTGGTTTGGCTCCAAGACCTCCATAACCTATTAAACATCAAAATATAAGCAAGCAGCATGATATTAATATTATGATGTTTTTGTTCATGTATTCATGTACAGTAGTGAGTAATACAGTAATCGGAAACAATAAACTGACATGTACTATATATCATTCTTTAGCCTTTGCTTATTTGTACTAGAATTTGGGTTACCTCCATATCCTCCGGGGACTCCTCCTGGAACTCCTCCCGGGACTCCTCCGGGGACTCCGCCTGTATAAGAGGACATGTAATGGCCAGGTAAGTAAACGAATAATGCTAAAACTCAGAAACGTAATCAGTTGAATGAATACCAAACCAGATTGCATGTGTGGAAATACTAAATAATAATGATGTACCCTACACACAGACTGGCAGAAGATATGCTGGGTAACAACAGAACTGATTTTTTTTTTGAGGCCCTGCCACAATTACTCCTTTGAAACAAAATACAGTTACAATTTCTGGCCACACAATGCCGCCAATAAGTTATCCTATGTAGCTTTAACGGTTTGTAAAGCCATTACATTTGACTTAAATATTGATATATGTCTTACACCTGGCGTAAGACATATATCAAGTGTTTTTCTAGTTTCAGGCCGACACAATTGTCATTTTCTTTTCTAGTGCCCACATTGTTTAAATAACAAATGCACTAGCGCACATTTGAGTATGCATGGGGGTGTTGGACTAAACATGAGTTGTGCTCTTGTGCATACTGTAGTTGGCAGGAGTGCACAAACATGCAAACGATTAAAACATGTGTACGGTGTGAAATATTATTAGTGTGTACATCAACATAGATTTAGGGATCTTGCTGGAATCCCGCTGTTTTTCATAGAGATGGTCTGTTCGCGCGCTTTCACTTCGCGAACGAGCAGATGACTTTACAAATCCATAGTTATAATAGCAACACGCCAAGGTGCAAGCACGCCTGACTTTTTAAAGGGAATGGGAGATGACAATCGGATTGGGTTATTGTTATGCTCAAACCACACCCATGAATAATAAAAAGAGTAAGTACAACCATTTTAAACCATGTGCCTGGCATAACAACAGTTTACGCTTCCTTTAAATTAACAAAAGTGGATTTGGACACGCCCTAAATGCACCTGAGGCCTGTGCCTTACTGTGTTTAGATTATTAAAATAAGGCCCATTATGTCTAAACCTTACCATAATTAGGAAGCTTAGCACCAGTTCCCAAAGCTGCAAGATAAAAAAAATAATTGATACAAAGATTATCACATACATTGTTTATCTTTTCATTCATCATGCACATACAGTATGCTTACATCCATATCCTGGTATGAACCCTGGGACCCCACCTGGGACCCCTCCTGGAACCCCACCTGGAACGCCACCTGCACCTGTAATATAATTGAATCATGATCACCCAATGACCATCCAATGAAAACTTCTCCAAAAATATAGTTTCTTATTTCACAGTGTGTGTGGATCCACCCTCAACAGCAACGCATTCAAATAAAGTACTACTTAAAGGTATACTCAAACAACAGATAAGCTAGGTTACACATTTTTCTTTGTACCATATTTGTACCATAATGCATCTTGGTACCATATTTAGCAGCTTTGGCAGCAGCAGAATATCCTCCAAGTCCCACTCCTGATGGTACACCACCAGGTACTCCTCCTGAAAAACCATACATCATTGAAATGCTACTGGAAATGTACTAATAAATGTTTTACATGAAATGCCTTGCATAACTACTGCAGCCCTGGCATTTCTGGCAGCTCCTCGTACTCACTGACATAAACACCAGATTTATCAGCGTCAGCCCACTTACCTGTTTATTTACAACCACAGCTGTTTAAGAATAACAAGTTGATACAGTATGCAGAATGAATAGAGAGGTATCCAAGACATTGTACCATATTTAGGTGGCTTAGCTCCCATTCCTGCTGCTACCCAACCTGGCACTGCATACACACCTCCAGCACCAAAGCCTGCTACTGCACCTAACACGTCGGTTATGGAGAAATGGCTCTAATGTGGCTAGTTGTTTGTACAACTGTAACATGTGAAATGCGGTCCTGACAGAAGACAAACCGCACACCGTATTTGGGAGGTTTACGAGCAGCTCCATAAGCTTGGAAAATAAATAAAGAAAGCACTACAATAAGTAACCTTCCAGGCTAGCCTTACGCAAATATACTGTATTGAACATGAATTCCCATTCTTATAACAGTTGCTATGCACAGTAACCAACCACTCCTGTCAATGGCAAGTTGTTACAGTATGCAGAATGAATAGAGAAGTATCCAAGACATTGTACCATATTTATGTGGCTTAGCTCCAATTCTTGAATCCCATAACCCCCACAATCCCAGACCCTCTTAGCATCTCCTAACCCCCATAACACAGACCCAGTTGGGTATCTGGCCCTGGCTTACCGCCGGGCCTTTGGTATACAGGTACTAGCGATGCACCACCAGGAACTCCACCTGAATATCCACCTGGAATGCCATATCCACCCCCAGGCACCCCCACGCCTGTTCCGACACCTACAAGCAGACATCAGCAGAACTAACAACTGCACACAATATGATGAGCTACTGAATGAAAAGGCTCACTTCGATATGCAATGAGTGTGTGTGTGTTTCTGTTAGTTTCGTTTTACCATATTTAGCAGCTTTAGCTGCAGCAGAGTATCCGCTGCCCCCCATGCCTCCTTGTACTCCCAGTCCTCCGGTCCCCCCCAACCCCCCTCCTCCTCCTCCTGTGGTGGAGTGTAGACAAGGAGAGGTGACAGACATGCTAGCGTGAGACTAACACCAACATCTGTCCCTGCACACGCACACACACACACACACACACGCACCAATACTGTACACACATACACACATAAATGTGTGTGTGTGTGTGTGTGTGCACATTCTATAGTATTTGTGAGTTCCCAAGACCCATGCTGTGTTATATACATCCCATGATAACTCCCATTAATAGGAAGCTTGGAGCAACTGATCCTCACATGATAATATCGCATTCTACTGAATGTGATTTCAATATGATGAACCAACGTGGTAATACCTGGTGCTACTCCTGCTCCTCCAGCCACTCCCCCTGGTAGCCCCCCTGCCCCGGGGACCCCTGTGGAGCAGCCAGAGTATTAAGTACACATACTGTACTGTACTGTACCTGTGGATGTGTAATTCATGCTTTACACTCACCATATTTTGCTGCCTTTGCACCAGCTCCATAGCCTGCTGAACAAATAAACACTTCAGAATGCCAATGTACAGTATTTAATAATATTAAAAGCTATTGAAATGACTCAGCTGAAGTGAGAACGGGGTATTTACTATACCTCCAATACCTCCTGGCACTTGGCCAGGATATATTCCCCCAGCCCCTGGTACACCACCTGGCACACCACCAACGCCAGCAGTAGCTCCACCTGTGTAAAGGAACATATGCACCTAAATCTACCACAGGATGAACTGGTCTCCATGCACCTTTTGTATTTATTTTAATAGAAGTTGACTGATTGTTGCTCTAGTTTGGTACCGTATTTGGCAGCTTTAGCCTGGGCAGGTGTGAGACCTCCTGGACCCACTCCTGCAAGAAAGTGAGTAAATAGATAATTTTAGCATGGCACACTATATATAACATTACAGGAATGTCTGACCTTCCATTGGGCTTTAATTTCGAGCACCTTCTCAAGTTTTTTGTAAATTGGTGGTTTGTTTCCATATAAAAGGGGGATTGGCGAACCCTTTCATGATATTTGCAGGAAATGCAATATAATATTGCTACTGTCTGTGGCTTAAATGCATATTGTCCATGCTTGTGAATCGGCACACCTACTGTATACACCTTATTCATTTTATTAACTGGGTAACTGGGTTTATCCTGCTGTGACAAGGGCCCAGACCATGTTTACTAACCACTACAGTAGTTAGCTGCTCTTCTTCTCCAACATTGCACTAAGTTACTGTAGATAGATTACTGTAGATAGATTACTGTAGATATATATATATATATATATATATTTAACCCTCGTGGTGTACTCAAAAATCTCGTATTTGGCCACCTGGCGGCGCCATCTGATTGTGTATGATTTGTGTGTTTTTCAATTGTCATTGCTGAGTGTATTTCTTTCTATATTTATTATTTCTTTATGTATTTGTGTTGTTTTTTGTGCCTTTTAATCCTCCTGTTGTCCTCGGGTTTCAAACACACAGAGGACATCACCCAGAGGACATCACAAGGGATATATATATACAAATAGTCACCTGTTCCAATGGGGTATCCAGGCTTTGACCCAGGGCCACCTTGTCCACCTGGAAGTCCGACACCAGCAGTACCAAAGCCCCCATAGCCTGAAATGTAGGGATGTGTCATCATTAACGCATTGTTCTCTACAGTAAATAAAGATCAACATTAACACATTTATCGTTATATTATATAACCATTCACATTTATCTCTACAGTATCGGAAAATCAGCATACAGTATAAACATGTATCTCTACAGTATATAAGATGGGTACAAGTTAATGATGAAGGTTATCTGTACCAAAGGGAAGTTTGCCACCAGCTGGTTTTGATCCATAGGCACCTGTGGACAGATACTGTATGACCATGATCATATGACTGATATGACAATGATTTATAGTACTTTATACAGTATATGCATGTGATATGCATTTTGAAATGCATATATGACAGCATTACTAAAAAAGCAATCTCAAGCAACAATTATCTGGATCATTGTCAATATCTCCACATTCAAAATAATTACTTTGAATGACTTTGAATTAATGAGTTCATTATGCATTCTGAGCAATTCATTTTGAGATCATTGTTTGGACATGATATGAAACCACATAATTGCATACAATTACAGTCATCAGTGAATGTTAACATATTACAATGGTTAGTGAATTCAAGTAGTGGCCAAATTCAAGACACTACTTGGTTCTATTACAGTTTGCACTACTATGACAGGACTTGCATATATGTTGTTGCAAGGTACTTGTTTATTTTTTTGTTTATTTGCCACATTAGCAAACAGTAGTAAGTGCTTTGTTTGTTTTTATCAGAGACTAGGCCTGCAATACCATATCAGGAAGCTGCTCACATTGAATATACTGTATTCAGATGAACACAATAAAAGTTTGCGAATAAATGTAAAGATATTTATTAACAAACTTTTAGCTTGAACAGCCAAGAGTATATGGCAATGAGAGGAAACATGAACAAGTTAATTCAAGCCATAATGATCATTGAAAGCATTGATGCATATGTTTGTCATTTACATTTCACAATCAAGAACTGATCTCATGAATGGGAAATGTAGCACCCAGGAGGGAACAGTGATTAGAAGTCTTCACAGAGGAAATTGCCATTTTATTAGCATAGTTGCAAAGCTATGCATTGTGAGGTTCTTCTCTGATAAAGAATATTTCAGATTTTGAGTCCATTATCAGTTGAAAGCAAAAATAAAATTAATGCTCTAGCCTCTAGAACAGCCTCTGTCTTTACAACATAATAAAATAATAAACCCACCATACATAACCTTAGGGAGATATGCATAGAAGTGCCCATTGGTCAGGCCAAAAGGGGAGTAAAACATTCTGTACACTGATGGAAAAAGAGCTGCAATACCAACACTGGTCAACAACAACAGTTAGCAAAATGATAGATGTGAAATGACAGTTAATATTTTCGTTGTCTTATTTTTACCTGGTGCTTTGGGTGTTTTGAGAGGATATCCATGAAACACTCCTGGTTGCATTGGCCCACCAAATCCACGGCCCCCTACTGTATATTACAAGAGAGATATAATAGGTTTGACTACTGATCAGCTAATGCTATTGAAAGTAATAGAGTGCAGTGTTCATCAAGATAGCTATACCAGTGCCTGGTCCTCCCTGTCCACCACCTGGGTCTGTGGAAGACATGATATCTGTCAGTCAGCAGCAACAAAAGGTAAGTGCTATTAAGTTACCAGCATCTAGCAACTAAGTCATTATTATTTCAGGCCTTACATGACTTGGGATTAAGACCAGTACCAGTGGCGACCCCAGGCAAAACTCCACGGCCACCAAATCCTGAGCAAAGGAAAGAAACGGTTCAATTGGAAGGCATAAAAAGTGACTGGACCCAAGAAAACAAACTAGTTGAAGACTTGTTTAAGTGTCAACCATGGTGAGGAACTATTCTCACCTTGCCCTGGCACCACACCACCTTGGTACAGCCCTGGAACATTCACTCCTGTCAGGGTGAGTCAGAGGACAGTCCTGTATATTTATGCTACTGAAAATAATTGATTGAAACTATATGAAACTAAAATATGTGCGTGTTCTGCTGCATAGGAAGCTAATCATGAATCAGGATGATACAGTACATGCGTTTAAGCTTAATACAGCAACATGCATTGAACAGTGGCGTGATGCCACCATAATGCTAAAGAAGACTATTACACCAACCTGGCACTTTGGCAGCCTTCTTTGCAGCAGCAGCACCAGCGCCCCCTCCTGGTAGACCTGTCAGTGGAATGACAGGGACTGAAAAAAAATCCAATATTAGCACAAGTGCAAGGTTACATTACTCTATTATCAGTATCAATTACAGTGTGTGTGTGTGTGTGTGTGTGTGTGTGTGTGTGTGTGTGTGTGTGTGTGTGTGTGTGCGCGCGTGTGTGCGTGTTTAAGTGTTTGTCTTGCCTCCAGCAGGTACAGCAGCTCCGGTTCCTGGCCCAATCCCAGTTCCGCCTGCTCCTATAATACGCAGTGCAAATCACCATGCACAAAGTGTGAGAGCAGATGCTATTATAACACGCTGAACAAGAATACACTAATCCAATCACTCTTGTACATCAGAGGCATCCTAATTATCTGCTGCTGCTGCCATGATCTATTTTTCCCACAGGGAAACATAAATGTTCCCTCTGTTCCAATTGACGTGATCTGAGAATAATTAAAGCATTAAAGCATCCATCTGAACCACCAGTACAGTAAATGAAAAATACAGAGGCTGAGGGCTTGTGGAGTGCCCAGTGGTGTATGGCCCCTATAACCTGTCATCAAAATGATCAAAAAATAAGATGGCTGACTTGGTTAAACCAAGAGAGAGAGACAGCATGTATGGCGTTTGCCTTGCCTCATCAAATGCTTCACTTCTTTGGCAATCTCCCAGTGCAGGAAATGAGCTGTCAGTTTTGCTTTAAGGGGAGCTTGGCAGCTGGATAAAACACACTGGTTTATTTGTTTAACTTTCTTGTTCTATCTGAAATCCAACAGTTTGAGGACCAGACGTTGCGCACTGCCTATAAATATGTGGCCTGGGAGATTTGGTGGGGAAATGTTTGGCAAAGGAATTGAGAATACATGTTATGTTTTATCTACACTTTTTCAGTGGTGTGAGTTGCACTTGAAAAGCACTAAAAGTTGACATTGCTTCGGAGCTGTTCCATCATGGATTAAAGCCTTGTTATTTGTCATATTTTGCCATAACAAAGTTTTTTGATGAGTTTATTCTGACTTCACGCTTAATCAATTGTGCTCTCGTGCACAGAACGTGCTATTAGGTCACGCCGATCTTTTCTCCTCAAGCTCGCAAAAATGCAGGTACACGGTAAAAACATGCATTAAAGTTTCAAAATAAATGTTTTTAATGGCAATTTCACATGCATTTGACATGGCTTCCTTGACATACAGTACAAACATGCAGCTCATGTGTCAGAAAAGGAAGCTGTGTTGAACCTGCCAACTAGTTACTAGTTACCTCCAAGACACTTGCCTGCTGTACCTGTAAAAACCACCATATCACCTGATAAACACTACCATTTTAGTTATGTTGCATGTAAATGTACACAAGTCACTAACCCAGTCCTGGCTGGAGTGGAAATCCCCCGCCAGGTACACCGACACCATAGCCTAGAGAAAACACAATGGGAATTAAAGTAATGATACAGTATGTGAATGATTGTGACAATTCATTGACACAAACACAGTTACTTTCCATTTAACTACAACATTTCTGGGTATATAGTAACTAAATGGCATGTCTGAAGTGGATCATCTGTCATCTGGAGCTAACGATGTAGGAGCCATTCTACAGTATGTGTGCAGAAGAGACAATGTGTTGGTTGTGGTAATCATTGTTGGTCTGTGTGAATGTGTGAATATTCTGAAACAGTGTTAGGTGACAACTTGAATTCCTAGAACATAATGTAATAAAACACAAGGTTGTCAAATAATAAAGTCACATTTTTTTATATCCACATTTTATGCCTTATTTTATCATGCCTTATTGACCTATTGCAACACTCAAATTTCCCCTCAGGGATTACTGTAATAAAGATATTGAATTATTGCCAGGGCCTTATTGGTCATGCTGTACCTGGTTTGGCAGCCTTCTGTCCAAGGCCAGCACCAGGGTAGAAGCCTCCTGTGCCCCCTCCATACCCACCGTAACCACCTTTAAAAGAGGTAGGGATGGGGGAGATTGGGGGGAGGGGGGTCAGAGGCATGTGAAGGACCACTCTGGCCCCTAGTGCAACTTTTCCTGGCCAGACACATTGGCAGTGCCTTCTACATGGAATTCCAGCTTTCTGGCCGGACGGAGGGCTGGCCCAGTCACTCTATTGGCACCGAACACTACGCTACAGCGTGCAAACTGACGATGCTTAATGTTGGCATGCACCTCCCAGTCCGGCTCCAGCTCCAGGCTTAGCGTATCCACCTCCCCCTGGACCCCCAGCTCCTAACGTACCGACTCCAAGACCACCACCTCCCAGATTCCCATATCCTGGAAGGAAGGAGAGAGAGAGAGAGAGAGAAAGAGAGAGAGAAAGAGCAAGAGAGAGAGAGAGAGAGAGAGAGAGAGAGAGAGAGAGAGAGAGATCTGAAATTAATTATCCCCTTAGGAAATATCTCCTACATAATTTCATAAACCTGTAAGACATTTCATAACTTGAAGAATTACTTCAAATCTAACAGGGAATAAGATTTGGTCACTGGGGCCAAATTTATGTTTGCTTTCGCCCTGCATTATGGGCCACCATAATCATTAAGAGATCAGAGATCTGGAATGTATCCTTTACAAGTGCGGTAATTACCGGTTTTGAATGTAAATAACATTATAATACAGCACGCTACAGGTTACCTAAAACCAAGGCATGTACTGTCTACATTGATGGAGCAATGTGTAGTTGTGTCCTGCTCTAACCACTAGAGGGAGTACTCCGGTTGCTCTGTAAGTCAGAGGCACATCTATGTGACTGCTGAAGAACAGCTGTTTGCACATGTTCAGAATATTCCTGTGAAGAAAAATGTGTCCTTTCCATATGGTAGTCATGCATGAATAAACTTGTATCCCTTCTAGGGTTACTGTTTTGCTGACATGAACACGGAATACATTTCAGTATCTTGTTCTGAAAACGCATGGAATATAGGACTGGACGCACTTTTGATAAGGATCCCGGGAGGAAAGGGAGAGCTCAACCTCAGAGAATAATCCAATAATCGATATTCATAAGGAGCTAACTTCGTTTGCCCATAAACTGCGTGAAGGTATTCGAATGGGACACAGCATTGAGTCATGTGCAGTCATATAACTTCTAAAGTAAAAACAAAACATTTACAGACAATATGATTTATGAAAGCATATGGGTGTCACCCAGACCCCTGAACATGTTTGTGGCTCACAAATTGTGGAATTGTGAAATGTGCCTACAGCTTCATTCAGCCTGGGAGACCCATTGATACCCATTGAGAGGTCTCCCAGGACAACTCTCTGCTTACAGGTGAGGTAAAGATTGGATCAGTGTATATTTTCTGTGTGCACTACACTCTATTATTAAAAACAGGGGGGGGGGGGGGGTTATGATAAATAAGCATACAATTAAATAAGCTTTATTGTTTATTTATTGTTTGCTTTAGGCTCCCTGTTCAGCTTGTTATAATACGATAATGTGACATCTTGGTGTAGAAGCTTGAGCTGGCCTGTGACGTCCGATGTTTGATCTATTGAAATGATTGGTGTTGAATATTGAAAACCCGAGGAATGAGGGTGAGGGATGAGGGAGGAGGGAGAGAGTCTGGAAGTGGTCCATCGTTTGGCAGGGTGAGGGCAGTGGTACCGATGAGGGGCATGCAGGAATGTGCTGGGAGAGACAGAATGGTGGAAGTGTGGGGTTTCATGACTTAGTCAAAACAAATATGGCCGCCTGTCCTGCCAGGGCCCTGGCAAACATTTAGATCGGTGCAAGCGAAATGAGCTCAGACGCTAAGCTTTGACCTTGCAGTAATCCATCTTCTTCCATGCTTTCAGTATGATTCTCCCCAATTCGCTCAGTCATCCCCAGACACTCCTAAATTCATTTAAATAGCATTGCCTCCTAGTGTAAAACCTTCCTTGGTTCTGTCATCAACACAAGGTCACCAGTTTTCTACCGATGTGTTACAAATACCTCAGGGGTCTGTGTATTTATACGGAAATGAAACAGATAAATTGACAGAGAGAGGGGTATTACATTAGTCCCCCTTGAATCTCCATGAAAACAGTCTTGCTCCAGATGTTTACGTTTTATTTTTTCTAAACTGGAGAAGTCTGTTCTTATCTCCCTGAGAGACTAAACATCATGGAATGTCTCTTTGGCAGCTGTTGTTTGGGAGATGAAGTTTGGCCAGACTGAGGTGTGTCTTTCTGTGTGCACATACTGTATGATTGTGTGTTGGGAATGTAATGTATGGCTGTAAAATGGGGATAGAGAGAGTGAAGACAGGGAGCATTGTTGAGATGTTTAGGTTATTCATCATCATCATTTAGGTCCACCTGTACTCACGTGAAGAGCCTTTGTTCTGGCAATCTGGAGATAGTGTTACTGTAGGGTCGACAACCACCTGCACAACCGGCTAGACTAAGACCAGGAGACGAGACACAGATGCCCAGAAACCTGTCTAAGAGTATGTGTACATGTGCATGCGTGACCATGAGCATAAACCCTGGGCATCCAGGTGCTAACCACAACTTGCCAAACATTCCCAAAGACAGATGAAGATACTTTCAATCCATAGACATAATCGTTCCACTGACAATAAGCTTATGTGAAATCTTTTGCAAATGTCATGTTTACTATGTCATGAAAATGTCATGAAATTACTACCAATCTGAGAAGACAGTGGAATAGATGACGGATAGGAATGGCATCTTTTAGCATGTTTTATTTTCTTGAGGACCCCTGAAGCCATGCATTGAATAAAATCCCCAATTACAATCCCACTAAGCCTTTGGGGTTTGGACAGCAGAGCACTGCAAAAGGGCAAGTGTCCTGAATACAATATATAAGGGACAGAAACAGAATACCTCACAGGAAAGAGAAACAGCAGCAAGGAAATGTTGGAAGGTAACCAATGCTGAATCACTCATTCTGGAATGCTACAACGGGTGACATACAGCCAGGCAATGTGGTTATGCAGCCAACTTCCATTCACACAGAAGACCACTTGCTTTCACAGCTGTGCAGTGGCAAGTGCACCTGAAGCTTGGTGAGGTGAGGTCTAGCAATGTGTAGAGGTGAATAATTCCGCACTGGAAACAACAGTAGTCATTCAATTGCTGATTTGAGAATGAGGTCACAAGCACAAACTCTAAAATAATAAGCAGTCTTCTTTTAAGAAACATGTAAATGTGACAAGGGACAGATGTAACCCATGTTCCCCTTGCTCCAGGTGCACACGGTGGTATTTACAATGAAGCTTGACACTGGTCAGACAATGTGGCTCATTCTTTCAGGTTACTAAACATTTTCTCAAACTCACGGCCAGTACAAGTGATGGATATGGGCCAGTGTGAGCACAAGGATCTGGTTTCAATCTCATTTCGGCAACATCTTGCTCGGTCTCTGTTGGGGTTAGGTAAGGTAATAGTCTGTTTCAGAACCAGAAGAATACAAGGAGCATTAATCAAAGCGATGTTTTCAGCTTTGTCTTCTCTCCCTGCCTCTTCATCCCATTCTTTCTATCTCTCTCCCTCTTCTCCGCCAGACAGTGTAACAGCGTCTGCTTACATCAGACCTGATACCTTAAAAGCAACATAGAAAAAGAGGGGAAGATGGATCCTCTGACCCCCCTCCCAACCTCACTCCACCCCACCCCAAACCCTTTCTTCTTTCTTTGTGAACCAGCTGGGGCTGCTGAAGGGTTTTAATTTAAATAGAATAAAGAATTCCATGGCAGGATTCCACCATAACGGATGGCCAACGCGTGGAAAGCAGACCTCGTTCTGGAAGCACTGGAATGTCCAAAAGATTTCTAAGGCCTTGTTTCTCACAGCGTCCTGTGCTTTCCCCCCTACTCTAAGCAGGCTGGCTGATCCGGAACATCCACGTTTACCACAAACACAACGGTCAGGATTCACAGAGGAAGAGGGAAAGGGCTGCGTACACACTAGAATCTCACAAATCTGTCTGGTCCTCAGTTGGAGACCAGCGTGAGCACTTGAACAAGAAAATGCTCTTATCAGGCCGGGAAGTTGGGAGGCGTCGAATTTGTTAGATACTGAGGTTTACAATTGGCTGACCGTGCCTGCCTTGAAAGGTCTGTGAAAATGCTGTGCTGTGTGGCCTTAGATCATTCTTTATCTGTAATGTGACTGAGCACTCACTTGATAGCTTCAACATGAAAGACCCCTTTGCCTCTGGAGAATCCGTGTTTTATCTTTGATTGACAAACGGATTCTGTTATTCAACTGTGGTCCCATATAAATGTTCTCTTTAAAGGCCAAGCCTCATTATTATGTCCTTTGCTGACATGACACCAGATTCTTATCAGTGTCAAATTATCTCAGTGCGGCAGGTCTACATTGGTGGATAGATTACATTCTGATGCAGTGACGCAAGAGACGTTGGATGAAAGCGGAATGATGCAAGTGGGCGCAGTGATTCCAGATCGCGTGAGACAATTGGACATGCAGCACTTCTCCTCGCCTCCGCTTCTCCCCGTTCCCCTGTGACCTCCCCTGCTCCTTGTCACTTCCAGGTTCTCCGAGCTGTCAGTCACGGGCACTCGGTTATGAGAAGCAGATCTGGTCACATGCTGGACTAATTAGACATCCGCAAACCCGTACCAACACACGCAAACTCTCTCTCTCTCTCTCTCTCTCCCTCTCTCTCTCTCTCTCTCTCTCTCTCTCTCTCTCTCTCTCTCTCTCCCTCCCTCTCCCTCCCTCTCTCTCCCTCCCTCTCTCTCGCTCTCTCTCTCTCTCTCTCTCTCTCTCTCTCTCTCTCTCTCTCTCTCTCTCTCCCTCCCTCTCCCTCC
>JAODUG010029506.1:9193-19297 GCA_027564795.1 Aphredoderus sayanus
TGCTAGGCTCGGCTGCTGGCATGCTCATGGGTACAGAGTCTCTGCCATCTCCCTCCATAGAAATGTGTGGAGGAAATTAATGTAGCTATAGGGCTATACTGTTGGGAGGCATAGTAGTATAGTCTAAATTGTAAATGGACCAATTCCCCTCTTCCGAGGTAAAGTGATAAACTATTGTTTGGTATTGGGCCAATGTGAAAAAGACAGATGTTTTAGGCAGGGTATTTCCATATTTGGTATACTTTACCTACATTATGTGAGTAGAGTTAGTGATTTGCCTTATTTTCAACAAAGTAGCCCAACAACTGGATAAAGTACATGCCCACAACCTTTTTCCCCTTACAGAACAAAATTAATGTGTAATGTAAGAATGTTGAAATGTTGAAAATATTCAACTTAACAATTCCATTGTATCACCCACTTTCTCTGTGGACGTACAACCTTTTACTTCTAGCATTCTGTATTGTGAAGAGTGAGTAATTCTTATACTACTCATTGCTTTTGGGTGAGGAATTCTTTTTGCAATGCACAGGAGTTTCTCTAGCGGCCCCTAGTGGAGACCTCTATTCAGGGCTGTGGGGATATAACAGTGCACTATCCTGCATCGCCATTGGGGGAATGTTCTATGTTTTAACATGGCAGACACATCTACTGGCTGTAATATGTGGTAAGAACACAAGCATTCCATATAGCTACTAAAAATAAAACAATTCACAATATAAAAATCTATTTTTCTTTACAGCATTCTTCTCTGCATACCTGAGCTCTGCAATCACAAATCATTTTTCTATTGTAAGTACAAAACGTATGTCCAAAAATAATTTCTATCAGTCATAAATTAATGCCAACACACACCAACAAATATAATCTTCCTTGCTCTCACGATGTCTACTTTCAGTTTGGATTACCAGCGTGCACTTGGCCTTTCTGCTTGTCGACTCTCATTTTTCTCCTCCTGTCCTCTGAGAGCCCGTCACTCTACAAACTGCCTCTAGCAGAGGTCTCCTATCCTGAAAGAAATCGGAAGTACTGGAGAAAGATTAAAGGGCATAGGAATGCTGCAGACACGCAGCAGGACACCAGCCAAGATGACCAGCAGGAGGAGACTGGACATGAGTTGACACATGTTGCCTGTTGATACTGTTTGATGGGTTATTGTGAATCTTGGAACAGTAATCTGAAATTCACCCCAATGAGTATTCCTTAAAGTGTTTCTATATGACTTTCTGCCACTAGACATTATGCCGCCAGCATTACTGACCAAACATGCATGCATGGATGGCCAGACTATGTAAACAAAGGATCACACAGATACAGATTAATTACTATACTATATATATATATATATAGCTTCAAATATCAGATTGAAAACCTTAACATATCTGTCCCCTGTATTGTCCCGTGGCCCCTACACTGTCACTGACTGTTGTAGACTGGAGAGACTTTTTTTCTACTGTTTATTAATGTTGTTTTTTTTCTAAATGTTCCAAAGTTTAAGTTGTTAAGTTGTGAATAATACTGTTGTAAATTATCTAAATGATGTATCTGTTTAAATAAAAAAAAATTAAATCAGTTCCTTACCTGACAGCAAGGATAGACTCCTCCCACCTACATATACACATTCTGTCAGGTTGCTGAGACTCGACACACACTCAAACAATGAGGGACAGACAAATGAATATTGCTACAAGTTGCCCTTACTAGTACAAATACTACTGTAATAGGCCTAGTTCAGTCAATAGGAAGCTAGCTAGAGTTGCTCTGAGGTGGACCTATCCTTGGAGGCAAAACATGGAGCGCAGAGCCAGCCTGGAGTCTGTCCATGAGCAACTACGATGTCCCGTGTGCCTGGATGTCTTCACTGAGCCGCTAATGCTACAGTGTGGACACTCCTACTGCAGGTAATGTAGCTAATATAGTAGCTAACACAAATATCTATCTGCCTGTACTTAATCACAAGGACAACATGGCTTTGTAGATATTTCTGCTGGTAAGTCTGAGCTAATGGTTAAATACAGTTACCGTAATCTACCCCACCCAAGGTGCTGCGTGCGCTCCATGACCATGGACCTGCTGGGCCAGTTGCAGTGCCCGGTGTGCCGCTGTGCCGTGGACGGAGACAGCCCTCCGCCCAACGTCAGCCTGGCTCGTATCATAGAGGCTCTACAGGTGCCACTGACAGCTAAGAGTATTAATAGCGCAGAGTCATCTGCATAGAACAACGACGACCCTGTGGAAAATGTGGCTGAAATGTTGACATTTATGAACACAGCAGGATGACAGCGGGTCATCCCGGGGCCAGCCGGAGTCCTGCCCCGAGCACCACAACCCCCTCAGCCTGTACTGTGAGGAGGAGCGCTCGGTGATCTGCGGCATGTGCGGCAGTATCGGAGCCCACCGCGGACACAAGATCACCCCCGTCAGCTCCGTCTACAGTCGCATGAAGGTGCCTTCCCATTCTCCTCCATGTTGACACGCTCATTCACATACGGATTCTCACTCAGCATTTTCCCGAGTGCAAACTAAAGGGACAGTGATAAGGCGTTAAGGCTGTTGCCATAGTGTAGATAAGGTGCTTTTAAAAGCCTGTTTATTTGTAAAGTTTGCATTGCCCGCATGACCTGTGCTGAGCCAAAGCTGATATAATGGAACTAAAGGTGTTTTTGTGATACAGCCCGGGTCATATGAAGGACACTGGAGCTTGATACTGTTTAGTTGAGAGGCACATTCATTACACTGCAATGAAAAGCAACAATAAACATGCAGTCCCGCATGGCCTGTATAACTCCTTTGCGGCATCAAAGCCAAGATGATATTTGAAGGACTAGATGAATGAATGTGTGAAGTAATAAAGCAAATATAATGTTAAATGCTACTCATTTACATTACACTTTAGTGATTCAAATGGAATGCATGGGCTGCCTTACTGTTTCAGGAGGACATCTCCTGTCTAATGACGGAGTTTCAGACGCACAAACGCAAGCTTGAAGAGCAGATCTGTAAAATGGCCTACAATAAATCCAGGATCACTGTAGGTGACTTCACCTTAAATAATTACAATGACCTGGACCAAATTCAGTTTAGCCTTGGATTAAGTTTGTCTATAGATCATTGTTTTCTCAATTTTAAGTATAGTTTCTGGGTACAGTGCAATATGGAAGCTACACTCTTGTCCAATCAGAATGAGTCAGACGTGCTGAAGTGGGTGGTGAGAAAAGAGTTTGGCGAACTGCGCCGCTGCCTGGAGCTGGAGGAAGCAGGCTTCATGCAGAGAGTGGAGAACACAGCAGCAGGCTTCATCGCCTCCATCCAGACTCAGGCTGACCAGCTAAACCACACCCTACAGCGCCTGCAAGATGCAGAGAACACGCTGCACAGACTCAGTAATGAGGGACACCTTGATTTCATCATGGTAGAAAATTACTTCTGTTTGGCTAAAGGGTTTTAATGAGCAGTGATACCGCAAACAATAGATTTCAGCTGTTGTGGTTGGAGGGATTATATTTGCTTTATATGTTCCTTCTGTTTGTGTCTTTTCAGAAGTATGGCTCCATTGCCCCGAGGTAATATAAACAAAATACATTTTGTTTGAGTTTATTATTCTTTATTGAATGTAATCATTTGACTAGGTTTAGGGAGAGCCATGAACTCCAACGGGGAGAGAAGGTGTTCACCTCTGTAACGTTCAGACCAGGCTTCAACCACAACGATGTAAAGATGGCTGTGTGGAAGAGACTACTGCGACAAATCCTGCCTGGTAATTAGACCCGTCTATCCAACTACTTATCTGTCCGTTATCTAGTACAGTATATTAGTTAATCAAATATCCACATATTATGAGCTACACACATGGTTACTATAGCATCGATTTACAATACATGCTATCTTAAAATTCTAGCAAGAGTTTCTTTATATTGATGTCTTTAAAAAAATTAAATCACACACAAAAAGTAGGTTTTTGTGTTAATGTTGTTCCCCCTAATAAACCAGTGTTATACTTTTCAGCGCCAGAGCAATTAAGGCTGGACCCTCTGACTGCCCACCCCATGCTGGAGCTCCAACAGGGGGATACAGTGGTGGAATGTGGGGTCCTCCTGCGGAGGGTCCCCAACAACCCAGAGAGGTTCACCTACAGCTACTGTGTGCTAGCCAGTAAGGGGTTCTCATCTGGCAAACACTACTGGGAGGTACAGTTATATTCTGCCTTTTGATACCCCCGACTGTGCACATTTTTAGTATGCTTAGGCTGCTATGCTACAGCTTGAATGTCTTAAATAGTCAAGAGGATCTCCCTGATTTAAACATTTTTATACACTTGCATTTTTATGCCCTATCTTCTGGTTTAACAGATAGGATATTAGCGTAAGTATGGCAAGGCCTTCATTTACCTGTTTATCTTGTCTGCCAGGTGGAGGTGGGAGACAAACCAAGATGGCGCCTGGGTTTGGTCAAGGGAACCACCAATCGGAAGGTCAAGGTGGTCAAGAGCCCTGAGAATGGAGTGTGGCTGATAGGCCGGAAGGATGCCGTATATGAAGCCTTCTCCTCATCCCGCATCATCTTGCCCATTTCAGTCCAACCATGGCGCTTGGGCGTGTTCCTGGACTACGTGGGTGGTGCCTTGAACTTCTACAACGCTGACAGTGCGGATGAACTTTCTCTGATCTACAGCTTCAAAGCAGAATTTCAGGGAAAAGTGTTCCCCCTGCTGGATGTCTGCTGGCATGACAGAGGAGATAACAAGCACCCACTATCCTTCCCATTACCCCAGCCCCACAAAGATCACCTTCTCTCTATTAATCAACCCCATAAAGACAAATAAGAGTCATATTCATTGTAGACTGACTCTTACAAAATTATCAGCCTAGCAAGCTGCCTATCTAGCATTAATATAGAATAAAATATGAATAATAATCAGTTTTCTATGCATCATATGTCAAGCAGTGGTTGATCAGTAATAGCCATAAGATGTTAGACTGCTAGCTAATCTATTTTTCAGTAATACACCTATATTGCCCTCAGTGATCAATGCATTAATGCAGTGACAGAAATTAATTGAAATTGGTTAAAGAACATGAAATGCTTGGTTTTTCATTATATTAATAATTTTTAAACGCAAAGAGTTAATACAAGTTTATTACAAGATAAAGTACACTGTTTAAAACAGCTGGCAACTGAACATAATAAATATACTGTATAAATAACATCACAACTTTTAGCTGGCAGGAAGTCCTGGTGTCAGTGGTGGGTTGGAGGGGCTACACACCGTTACTGTATGTGCCCTACACTAGTCTAATAAAACATATGACCACTATATACTGTACAGTCCCTCACAAGTAAAAACAATAAATTAAATTAAATCGTATATACACAAATGTCATATACACCACTGTGCTTCCAAAGGCAAAAGTGTATATAAAATGTATACATTTATCTTTGTACATAGTTTTCAGTTTCTGAAACATTTTAAGTTAAGAGCTTTAGCTTGCAGTTGACCTAATAGACAATAGTGTAGTAATTGGAGAACAGCTCCTCACCAGCTGTGATGTTTCTAAGTGACACAAGAACAATGCACCTCAAAGGCCTGCAATATAAAAATAGGAATTAAATAGGCAGACAATGTAAACACTGGGGACGGATTGATTAGGGCTGTGTTGCACCTCTGTGAGTCACTGTTGCTGTACTTGACGTTAGGCAGATACTGGCGGAGTTCAAGAGGAAACTCATTCGGCACGTCATACTCTTGGTAGCACACGTTAGCAGACATCTCTGCAGTGGTTCAACATAAACAGTAAATGGTCTCTTACTCAGGGGCAACATTACATTTTCTTGCTATAGCAGAGGCAGATGTGAAATGACTGCACTAAAGAATGAAAGGGAAACACCTCAATCGCATGATAACACACGCTTACTCCAGCGAGAAGGGTAGATACAAGGTTTGAACCTAGAAGCTCTGTAGGGCCAAGTGTACAGAGAAGTGACAAACATTCAACCCTCATGTATGAAAGTACACATGAAGTGTCAAACTAAAAGTACAATGTTTTTGTAATGCTGGTTTCAACCACAAGGGGAATTCCAGACACAAAGAAGTGTATAACATTGTACCTTTTAAGCTTATTCTCATACATGGCCATGTACTGTCGGTCAGAAAAAGAGAAAAACATACCATCAAAGCAATTGTTCACGTACTGACCCACAGCCAAAGGGTTTTTGGGACGGCTTGTCAGCCAGCTAACATCGCTTAACTTGAAAGGACCAATCTGGTCTCGACCACTGCACGACCTGGTCAATATGAAAACACTTCAGGAAATGATGTTGGCATGCATGGCATATGAGCATGACATGGAAGTTTACAGCACTATGGTATTCAAAAAAAGAAATGAGCATTTCTTACTTGTACACCATCTTGGAGATGACTTTATCATTACCATCAATAAAGACACCATCAATGCATCGAAATACAAAAGGGTTTCTAATGGACTGGAAGAATATAGGCTCATAAGGCTGATAGACAGTACCTTAAAAGAAAAATTTAAGAAAAGTAATTAATAAAACCTGGAAATTCTGCTTTTACAAATAAACACACAACCTGTAACATATTCACATATGTGAAATATACCTGGATACATTGCAACTATTGTTCCTTTTGGCACAAAACCTGCTGTGACAAAGACTCCAATTCCAGCAGATGGCAATGAACTAGGCCTCTGCTGAATACAGAACCCCATAGTTTGGAACATGACATCATGTTCGTTCACCAGTCTACCTATAACAAAAGAAAGATCAAATGTCAAATCTAATATTCAGGCATTAGCCTAATATTGCCCAAACCCACAGCAAAAGCAGTAATATCCTAAACAAATAAATGCTGCCCATCTACAACATACACACAAGTTAACCTCCATGTGTCTCCTCTGTGAGATAGGGAGCCCTGCTTGAATGAGCCAAAAGACTGAGTGCTGCTTGATTGCTTTCAATGTCTGTTCTCAGCAAGGCTCTGAAGAGCTGCAGCAGGCTATGGGATACCTCAGTATCAGGGACCACCTTGTCATCAATGTGCTTTGTAACTTGGCGTAGAGATCTACAGCAATCATAATAAAAATATGTTTGTATTACATCTTAGGAAAGTTCAGATAAAATAATAAGTGTTTTTATTCTAAACAGGGGGCTGGGGCAATGAAAAGGGCATTCAAAAACTGAGACACACCCCCAAAGCATGCATGCATGCATGCATGCATGAATGAATGAATGAATGAATGAATGAATGAATGAATGAATAAATAAATAAATAAATAAATAAATAAATACTAAAGTAGCTCTCCGGAAAGTAAGCAGTATTTACCTTTCATTTTTGCGGAGGTTAAGTACAATCCAAGGTACAAATCTGTGTCGGTAGGACTTCCATTTTCTCTCAAATATTTTCAAAACTGTACTGAACATTGTTAAAAGCTAAATACCCGTAAAAACCAAAGCTACGACGACTTCTTCTGCCGCCTAATCTTCTCCTCTAAATGTATTTAGCATTATAACGTACGTAATACATGCATGCTGCCACCTACCGTCTTTTTTTCTTTTTTTCTCGTGCACTCATTGAAATGTGTCACATAATGACGCTGACGTTGAATGACTATTACATTTGTTTTGTCTTGTTTAATTGTTTTGTTTGTTTGTGTTTTACACTATATCATATCCAATTCGATTTTTGCACTAAGTCTTAAAAACGCGACCGCATTTCTTTGACACCACTTCCTTGTCTGTGACGTTGAAATCTGACACTGGCCTATCGTTTAAGGTGCCCCATGTTTAAGTAAGGTGGTATTGGCTGAGAACCGAGATTGACATAGCCTAGGCCAATTAAATGGTTCTAATTTGTCTTGGAGGAAGTCTATTTAGTATTCGCCCCTCCTATGACAGTTCTACAGGAAATGAAACATTCAAAGAACATAACATATAGATGACAGGCAAGACTTAGCACTGCTATCCAAATAACAAGAGCAACGTGGACATTTTCACGGACCTTGCAAGAGGGATTTTACTGGTGGTTTACAGCTGGACTAAAAGCTGTGGCCCGACCCACTGTGCCGAATGGCTGGAATGGTAAGCAGTAGAGGATGCTCCAAAATCAGGGGTTCTCAAATCCGACAGCTGCTTGACGCCAAGCACAACGTCCTCTTTGACTGCGACGGTGTCATCTGGAATGGCGAGAACGTGGTGACCGGTGCGCCAGAGGTGGTGACGTTGCTGAAACAGCAAGGCAAACGGGTGTTCTTCGTCACAAACAATTGCACCAGGCCTAGGGCGAATTACGTTACAAAGTTCTCTCGTTTAGGCTTCACCGACGTCACCGAGGAAGAGATTTTCAGCTCTGCGTACTGCTCTGCAACTTACCTGCGTGACGTAGTGAAGGTGCAGGGAAAGGTTTACGTCATAGGTTGTCCGGCTGTTATAAAGGAACTGCTAGATGCTGGGATTTCCATTGTGGAAGAAGATGCAGACTCAGAGACAGGTTCCATCTACGACTACCCGTTAGATCCCGACGTTAAGGCAGTATTAGTTGGCTATGACGAGAAATTCAATTTCATTAAGCTATCTAAAGCATGCTGCTATTTGCAAGACTCCGAGTGCCTGTTTTTAGCCACTGATCCAGACCCATGGCACCCCCTGCGAGGAGGAAGAATTACACCAGGTGAGAGTCATTTATAGCTGTGGCCTTCCAGTCTACCTAATGAACCATTGTTTGAGCTTAGATCACAAAACATAATTCCAGGAACTTATTAGAATTTGTGAAACTGTATTTGAAACCAGTACTACAGTATTTTAACTTCGTCCGAATCTTTGAGTTAACGAAGTGTGTTTCACCCAGGTTCAGGAAGTCTAATGGCAGCAGTGGAGACGGCCAGCAGCAGGACTGCCACAGTAATCGGCAAGCCCAGTTGTTTCATGTTCGAGTGCATTGCCAGCCAGTTTGGCCTGGACTCTGCCCAGTCCCTCATGGTGGGTGACCGGCTGGAGACTGACATTTTGTTTGGCGCTAAATGTGGCCTCAGCACCCTTCTTACACTCACCGGCGTGTCCACTATGGAGGAAGCTCAGTCATACAAGGACAGCCCAGACCCTGAACGGAAGGACTTTGTACCCGATTATGTGGTAGACACCATAGCAGATTTCATTGACGCATATGAAGAACATGAAAATGAAAGCTAAACGATGAAGAGAATGAAAGAGCGTATTACTGCAAAGCTGTGCCTCCTCTTAGACATGCAGTGTGGACATGCCAAGAAAAGACTGTTAGTGTTCTTTACGGTTGAATATGATATGAAGTAATATCTTACCTTGAGCATGCTCAGCTGTTACAGTATATCTTGTAAAAGAGAGGGATTCAGTCATAAAGCAGACTTTGGGGCATTTAAATAAATGTAAACAAATGTATGAATGGTAATAATTCACCTTACAGAAGATCTTGGAACACAATAAACTGCATATTTGATATACAGGGCCTCTTGCCATTGTGAATTCTAATAATAATAATAATAATAATAACAGTTACAGTATTAGTCTAAAAACCGGTCTTAAGCATCGCAAATGATACAAGTATATAAAGGATTTAACTGGAAATATCCTTCTTCCTTTATTGAACTGTGTAGAGCACACCTCATGGCATTCTCTTGTGCAAAGCGCATTATCATATCCAGGATCAAGATTATGTGTGCATTTGCTCTTAATCAATATCACTTATTCAGATAGTCTATGCTTTGACATGTTGCTCCTTTAGATAATTCTTCATTATATATAATTTAGAGCTTTATCTGTCAGTGGCAACAGTAAGGGTATAGTTCACAGCTTTAGTGATGAATAACATCTGGGGCACTTAGCAAGATGGTTTGGTGACTAGTAGTGTTTGCACAAGGTCTTTAATTGAGTGGTTCTTAAGTGCAAATTTAAGTGGATATTTTGCAGTACAGTATTTCGTCTCAAAATGCAAATGACAAATTGTGTTTTATCATTGATAGTTTGCACATTGCTGGATTTAACCCTCGTAATGTACTCGTAATATAGTATTTAGCCACATGGCGGCGCCATCTGATTGTGTATGATTTGTGTGTT
>JAODUG010029524.1:0-19293 GCA_027564795.1 Aphredoderus sayanus
ACACACACACACACACACACACACACACACACACACACACACACACACAAACCCCCCCCCCAATTCTGTTGTGTGTGTTTGTGTGTGTGTGTGTGTGTGTATGTGTGTGTGCGTGTGTCCTAATTTATTTGGTGGGAATATTTGTTGGGATTGTTGATGGTTATTAAATGACGGAGATACAAATGTCATTTGTAGTTCTGACCTGGCAAGTAATAACGGTGCAGAATATTGGTGATGTTACAGTTGGCGCTAATGTTTTTACAGAAATGTAAATGTTTATCTTTATCTTCAGTTATAAGTGTCCATATGGCATGTTTACAGCACTACATATAAAAGTGACTTACTATTTGTCAAATGTTAAAATTTTTACATCTACGTGTAACTGTTTGTCATATTTTGGTTAATGGTGTGATCCAATTGTGAGAGGTCGTTTCATAATCCTTGGCGGTATAAAAATCGCCAATGTGGCATTTCCAACGATTGGCTAGATGTGTTATTCTTCAGGGAAATTATGTGCTTACCAAGAGGAAACCATAATCTGTTTTCCCTTACTGTTTTACTTTAACTTTAAGTGAATTATGTTTTGGATAGGATACACAAGTCATATAAACGCACTCAGTTCGGCGGTCATGAAAACATATTTATATAAATGGTGGTTAAGAATAATCCACGGTGATTCTTAAAATAATGTGCCATATTATGTGTTCAACAATGAGCCTGTTACTATTCAGATTGTACAGGTTTAACACTACTGTATTTTCATGGTGTGTAGTAATAACTATACTGAAGTTCTCCCATTGTGTGACTGAGATCTGAATGCCATTTCTTCAGATAGAATATCACCCTATGCAACTTTTGCTATGACTGCTACACCGTATTTACTGTGCATGCATTAGTAATTTACATTACTTTGTAACTTTTGGTATTCTACTCAACTTTGTCTGAGCATTTCTGAACAGACAGTATTAACCATTTGCCTGCAAATACTTTTTAAGATGTATTTTTTTGTATTCGTTTCTGAAATAAAGTTTCTGTGGAAACCCTAACAGATGCATAATCTACGTTGATCTCCCAATTGTATTTTAGATTGTAATTTAAAAACCGTTACAGATACACACGTTAATTAATGAAGGCCAATAGTAGGCTATATATTCACTGCAAATAATGAAGGGATAAGTGACTGACCAACAGAATTGTACAATCTGTAAAGACATGGAGCCGCGAGGCCATGGCTGCATTTTGGATATCCATGATCATCCAGACATCTGGAGCAGAACCAGGATAGGCTTGCATAACGTATGGAGGAGGAGGGGCCATGACGTGTGTGCCCCCCGCCCGTCCTCAGACCTTCAATGCTGCGCTTCGGTAAAGAGGGGGTGTTTTCTCTCGAGCCGAGCAGCGCCGTGTGTCGAGGTGCGGTTACGATGACGACTAACATGAGGTACAAAAGCCGGATCCCGATAAAAACAGGTACGCCTGAATACATTGAGGTTTGCGGTCAAACGGGCCCTAGCTGGGAATTATTCTAATAAAATGCCTCATGTCTCTCTTTCTCTTTCTCGCGCATCCATGCACCTGCGCCTCCTCCTCATACCCACCACACAAACGATGACCAGATGATAACACGGAGGTAAGATAAATCAAATGTCATATGTATTTATTTATGTGTTTTTTAAACCTCATCGCACCGCACACACCAGCTAGCTACAGTGTAGCCATGATGTATTATATTGCCATGTTTCGCGAGTCCCGTGGAGCTTTATATTTATGTCATATGATGCTCAAGGGCAGCCATGCCACCACAAGCTAATCGGCCATCATCATCAAACTGACACAGGGATTAGGTTTCTTCCCCCTCCCACGTACTGTATGGAGTAGCTTGGAGTTGCAGCACCACCACCACCACAGATGCTGCGTTAGCAGTAATGGTACCCAAGGTCTTCTTGCTTCCAAACCTTACTCTTGCACTGGACGGTTTGCGCATGCCAGTGATCATCTGTCCGTCAAAAATCGGAATCACAGAAAAATGCAGACTGCCCGTTATAAAAAATAAAAAATAAAACATATAGGTTAAATGATTTGAACCCGTGTGTTGCCGTTTCCCTCGGGTCTATACTGAACCCAAAGTTGCCGCATTAGCCCACAAGGGGGTTCACCATTCATGTCAGCGCTTTCTCAGTTAACCACCATGGGGTTCTCTATGGTGTCTGATGACAGAAAGACTTTCCATTTGATAAATCATTGATGTTTTAACAAATTAAAAATGTCTTTTATAAAAACAAATTACATGATGGTGATGGTTTAAATGAGGTAAAATAAAGGAAATTCCATACAATAAATGAACAACTTAAGATAGGCTACAGTACATGTATCATTGGTAGGCTATAATTATTATTGGGAATAAATACCCTTGCCCATCTTGTTTGTAAAGCTGCTGAGATGAATTACAAAGATTTGCCCTTTCTTTCAAGTATTTGGAATATTTGGAGTGTAATCATATCCAGAGGTTAGAATTATTAAAGGTATGCCAGTCATTCTGGAGAAAGATTGTTGATCAGGATCAAAACAAAAACACAGCTCACATCAATGCCATAGGGTGCTCCCTCACCAGCTAATACCCGCATGCTGGATACACATTGCCAGTTTGCCAAGGCTGGGACAGTGTTGTGTGGTGCGGTCTGCACCACACAACACATTGTTTCAGCTAGCAGACCGCGAGGAGACATTTGATAAAACGTCTTGCGATTAGCTTACAGTCGCCGGCGCCACCTTTTGAGGTCGGTGGCGATCACCGTACACACAGATTAGCGTGTGTGTGTGTGTGTGTTTATGCACACAGATGCCGTGAACAGCTAATGTGGTGTACAGAAACACACCGCAAGATCCCCGTGTGTACGAGCAACTGCTTGTGAACACGCCACGCCACAAGTGTCCCATTGTGTGCGCGGACCCACACTGACTCCACTCTGCCCCCCGATGGCCAATAAATACACACGACATGACATCTCTAATACTTATGCACTCCCGTTTGTACATAAATGAAAAGTGTCATACTATCATGGCTACTATCCATCTGACTCACCCACGCATACTGTATCTGACTCAGTGGGGTAGATACAGAACATGGACTCACACTCTTCACAAGCCTGGCTGTGTGGGAGGCAAGCAGTTGGAGTGAATGAGAGAGAGTGGCTGTCAGTGACGGGGACCAATGGCATGTTAAGGTCTAGCGATGCAATGGAGACATTCCTAATATAATACTTAAAAACGGTGTTTGTTTTGTTTTTTATTTTTTTCAACAATATGCCCCCCTTCTTTAATCTTCTCTTGTTGTCAGTCACGTCCTTCATCTGCCTTTATATTGCGTATCCAGGCAACAGGATTCCTTACTTAAAAAAAAAAAAACGTATCCACTTGAGAATCAAGAAACAATTTGAAATATCTTCTGGGTTGGCATAGTAACCAACACGATGTGCTGTATGGGAGAGGTGGAATAACACATTTGAAATTCTCTGTTTTTATATTTTTACTTTGAGTATTTATTACAATCATTAGGTGTGACGTAATTGCACACTACAATAAGGTGCACACTTTGATCATAAGAAGATAGAGCCTAGTACTAGCTCCTTGGTTAGATAGAGAAAGAATACATGTACTCATCTACTATGTATTCTCCTCCTCTCATCATACTGTAGTGTGTCTGGTAAGTTGCTGGGAAATACCTGAAACAGGTCAGGGGCCATATAATGGACATTGATTCTCTCTGGAGCAACAGACTAACAGCTGTGTTTCCATCTATTTACTTCCTCCATTTTAGATGCACTTTCCATTCTTCCACCCGTCCACAGCCCCACCTCCTCCACCATTCTGCCCCTGAGGCCTCTTTTAACCCTACATCCACACACACACACATATGAACTTTCATTGCCACAGATGGGACCACTGACCCTCACCCACTCCCAGTTTAGACCGGCTACAAAGCTGGAATAAGCGTATCGGGGGCAGGGTACACCCTGGGGTTTGTCTCTGCATGAGGGAGGAGAGAGGGTTTGGTTCAAGTAAGCTGCAAGTGGCCCTGCTCTCTAAGAGCTTAATATAGGCTTCGTCAATTCACTGATAATATCTCACAGTTTATTTCACGTCTTATTTTATTGGTCCTAAACCATAATTTGTAAACAGGGTGAGATTTTTGCACTTTGTTCTACAAAAAAGTTTCTAGAACAAAAAGGTGTCCACATCTTAAAATGACAGAACGATGTTTCTGTTGTTATCAAGCATATTGACACATGTGAAAGGTTGACTAAGCACATTTTGCATTGAGACACGTGTGATACGGCTCTGGAACATTCCTCTGTGATGGTGATGGTGATCTAGGTCAGGTGTTTCTGCCTTGCAGTCAGTTCTGCCCATATTTGTGTGTGTACATTCATGCATGCACATAAAAAAGTGAGTCATTTTCGTTTTATTCTATGCCTAGGTTTTCCACATTACACTGCAATTCCTTCCATGCCTTGACTTGGAAAAGCTTTTGGAAAATCATACAAAACTGACCCAGAAAGGGGTTTAAAAAAAAGTGCTACATTTGGGATTAGATGTTTTGAAGGCCGAATAAGGCCTTTGAGACATAATCCAGTGAAACAAATGAATAAATGAAAACTTTGCTGCTCTAAATGAGGAAATAGCCTACTATAAAATGTGACGTATGAGCTGAAGAGAAGTAGCCTTAAATTTGTATCAAGAATCCTACGTGTATTTTTTTTTTGCAGTTGGATTTTTATAGGCATGAACTATTTTTCTACTATAATATTCAGTCTACCTATTGTGCCATTCCATTAGTCAAAAACATCTCACTGGAGTATCATACAATATAGTTGTCAGAGCTGGTAGAATACTGTAGCACACAAAAGAGCCAAAAACAAAAGACACATACAATAGGATTTGAAGGTCTAGCTTTTATTATTTCTACACACCAAACGTGTTGTGCTTTCATGTGTCTCTCGTGGCATCCTAGCTTGCTGCCTTGCCCCTCATCAACCACCATTGGTTAAAGCATTCAGGGTTAATGGTGTGAAAGTGCATCTGTCTGTGAGCTGTAAGTAAAGGTCACTGCCACAGACCAGAATGTCTTGACTGCTTTTCTCGCCTCACATATACGGTACACTATAAATACCACAGAATATGAATACAATTTTCTTGAAGTTTCTACAATGTTTATTGTATACATACTGGTGTATTTTAAACCTTAATATAGCAGCAAACTATCTTCTGTGTAAAGATATAGTAATTGCACCCTAAGCAGAGAATAACATTGCATACCTGCTCCTCAATAGTTGTGACTGTATCCACTTTAAGTGGCTTTGGATACAAAAAGAAAAAGCCTGCTAAATTACCTCATTGTGTAAATCAGCAGGTCCAGACACACACTATGCTGTCTGTCTCGTGTAGCACAGTAATTGTCACTGTGGCCTTTTCCAGAGCTGTTTTTCTCAGCAGTGTATACAACTTAAAGGAAGAACCCAATTGGCTTCTGCGGATCTCTGGATCACTGCCTCTGTTTGTCCGCCCTAAAGACTGACAAGCAAATACAAACACCATGCTGCTATGAATCCCTGGCTCCAGTAGCAGCTCATCTTGGAGGCAAGCCTTGCTTTTACCTTCAGATGAAAGCAGGATTAGGATTGAAAGAGACTATTGGCAGTGATTCTGTGTACTGTTATCTACGTAGGTGGCATGGTAGAAAATAACACGGTTGCATTTAGGTTAAGTTAAGTAAAAAGTCTGACTCGGATCCCTGTGTTAAAGTCCTAGCAATATCCCTGACTGATTTGCTTTTTACACGCTCCGCACCTGTCACGGACCCCTCCCCTTTGCAGTTTGTTTTGTTTAGTCAGCTGGGGATAGGCAGAGTAGTAAAGCACTTGGACCTGACTAGCAGCAATGAGCGGGCATGGATTCTATTCCGTCTAAATACACGGTGTTGTTTTGCACCATGTTGTCAGTAGATTTAAACTTGTGTCTAGTGGGAGTCTGAATATAACACCAGCGTAATGGGAGTGGACAGACAATGTCTTGATCTCACCATCTGAATGGGTATCTTTGCTCTAGAGCGGGTTTGAGAGCAGTGGACAGCTGGGGACCGATGCTGAAGGAAGGGGGGTGGCAGCTAGAGGCAATTGTGATGTAAGTTCAAGACATCTGTTCTTTTCTTCTATTCTGTGCCCCCTTCCCCAACACCGCCTCATGCTGTACTCTACTTGACCATGGCTTACCATGAGTGAAGGAATATCTTCCACTTCACTGCCATATTTCTACAGTATATAGCGAAACTCAGGCAGCTACAGTGCACCATATGGGGGCAGGATGGTCTAGTGGTCTGGGTGTTGTATTCCCTGCCGGTAGGTCGTGGGCTCGAGCATCAGAATTGGCCTATACCTGTAAGCGTCCTTGAGCAAGATGCCCAACCCCGTCACCTGCTACTTGTAGTTGTACTCATTGTAAGTTGCTTTAGACGAAAGTGTGTGCTAAATTACCTAATTGAAATATGCCCGGTGAGGAAAGGCTATTCATCATTAGAAAAAGGTGCTGTCAGTAGTTTTGTTTGCCACCCGCTCTGTCGCCCCCCTGTGGCGTGGAGTGGCGCTATGCTCTGCAACGATTATCTGTACGTGGCATCATTACGGGGGTGTGCCTTCATGCCGAGAAAAACAGAACGCCCTGTTTCATTTTCAACAAGAAGTCACATCGTCTAACCTCTGAAGTTTGCCACAGTTACAACACACAGGGACATTCCCACATCAATTACAACACACAGAGACACACCCATACAGTACACACACCCGTGTATACGCATATAGGCGTAGGCAAACACTAACAGACCAGCCATCATCAACATCACATCTGGGAGCAATTGTGCCCAGCCTCTACCATGAAAGAGGCCCCCTTTCACCTCTTAAATGCACTCGGCTAGCCACGGACCCTCCTAACAG
Source organism: Aphredoderus sayanus (assembly GCA_027564795.1). Classification (NCBI taxonomy): domain Eukaryota; kingdom Metazoa; phylum Chordata; class Actinopteri; order Percopsiformes; family Aphredoderidae; genus Aphredoderus; species Aphredoderus sayanus. The sequence continues at coordinate 6,987 of JAODUG010029524.1, forward strand.
CTAATATTCTCTTTATTACACAGTCTAGACACGCCTGAGCACTCTATTCAACTTGTAGAGACACACAAACATGGTTGGATTGACAGTTGTGTGCTGTTGTGACGGCATTGACAGTCGTGTGCTGTGACAAGGCGATTCTACATGTTCCCGCGTGTAGCGAGCGGAGGCATTTTGTGCCTCTATTTGTCGAGCGTTATGAGCAGTGCCTTTTATCTTGTCGTGTTCAAACAGGCTTTTTGTTTCTTATTGTTTTACTGCTCATACAATATTGTCAGCGAGGATTATGTCTGCCTGCCTGCCTGTCTGTCTGTGTGGGTGTCTGTCTCTGGGTGTGTGTCTGCGTGTGGGTCTGAATAGTGTACCTTCCACATCTCTACCGTTTTCATGTATTATTTCCCAGCTTTAGCAGGCAGGGAGGGGACACAGGGCGGATGAATGAGCTTGTTTCAGACCTTCACTGCCCACCCCACCCCTCCCACCCACCCTCACTTCCTTCCTCCCTCAAATTGCTACCTCTTACTACAGTTCTCTTACCACTCATTTCTCTCTCTTACTCTTTCTCTCTGTTTTTCCGTCCTGTCCTCTCTCTCTCTCTCTCTCTCTCTCTCAGACTCTCTCTCTCTCTCTCTCTCTCTCTCTCTCTCTCTCTCTCTCTCTCTCTCTCTCTCTCTCCTCACCTCTTCCACTCACTCTCGCTGTCTCTCGACCGTCCTTCCTCCCTTTGTCAGGGAGAATTCCTCTCTACCTGTCCTAACAAGGTGCCCCAGGCCGCCGAGGGGCAAGGGGGGGGGGGGGGGTTAAGGGGCAGAGGGGAGGGGTTAACCAGGAGGGGGAGGGAGGTGGTTAGACGGCACAGCGTTAAGTGAGGGGGAGCGTCGTCGCCGCCCCCGTACACCCCCCCCCTCCCCCTTCCCACCACCGCCATCTCCTCCCCCTCCTCCCCCCAAGGTGGTTACGCTTAGTCCCGGGCTGCTGGACCGCTTCACTCTCTGGGACCGGAGCTATTTTGGTCTGTGTCGGGCTCGGTGCGCTGTAGTATGGACGCCATCATGCTCCAGGAGAAACTAGTGGAACGCCTGCTGTGCCCACGAGTGAGAACAGCCAGACAGAAGGTAACCGGTACCCGGGCACCGGTGCGGGGGGAGGGGGGAGGGGGACATGCGTAGACGGATAAAGGAGGCTTGCTGACGGCGAGAGCGAGCGAGAGCATCGATCGTTGAGGGTAGACCGAGACACGTTCTCCACACACACACACACACACACACCGAGTGTGACATAGAGCACCTATTGTTATAGCTGATAGTCTCTCGTGTGGAACTGCTTGGATTGCTTTGTTGCCTACATGCTTGCTGACAGATTGACATGTTGGCATGTTTATCGGCGGATTGGCTCATGCTGAATGATGCTCGTGCCCTCACAGACATTGTGTGTGAGCGTGTGTGTGCGTGTGTGTGTGTGTGTGTGTGTGTGCGTGTGCGTGTACGCGCGTGCACAAATAACACTTCTTCACCATCCTCACCAGAGGGGCTGTCGGAAATGCCTATGACAAGTTATGACAGCTTATAAGGACACTGGCTGTGTGCTGGGCTTGTCTGTTTGGAGCATAAAAAGAGCCTTTCACAGAGCCGGTCAATACAGCTTCTGTATGTGCAACTGGGGTCCCGGCCCCTGGCAGCCTGTGGCCAACTGGACTCCAGAGAGGGTTTTCACGTTCATGCATGTTGATGGGCTGAGATTGGTAGTGGGGGAAAATAAACTTTAAAAGAAAACGTGGACGAAAAATGACATTTTGCCAAATGCGGATAGGCTTAGTGACTGCAACTACAGTTCTGTGCAGTTAGAGTTGTAGAGAGTCTAGGTTTCTCTGTGTGTTGGTGGAAAGTCTTAGGTGGTACTTATTCTCGGTGGAATGCCACGCGCGTACTTTTCCGCTGTGGTAGTTTATTTTTATGCATTATAGAAGCAGCCCATCTGCTGTGGGTGATTTTGCTGCGCTTGGAGCCAGCCTGATTTTACATTACAATATCTGTCTTTGCGCCTCTGTTTGATTGATGGGTGACACCGCACCTGGGGAAACAAGAGCTCTCACAGTAACCTGGAATTTGTCCTCTCTTTTTCTCTCTCTCTCTCTCTCTCTCTCTCTCTCTCTCTCTCTCTCTCTCTCTCTCTCTGGTTATATATACAGTATACATCTTAATGCAGTTTAGTGATGGAACCTAGAACAATTTTTCCCTTTTTCCTTCATAGGAGAAACAGTATGTGGGTTTTGCAACGCTCCCCAACCAGGTACACAGGAAGTCTGTCAAGAAGGGATTTGACTTCACTCTGATGGTGGCAGGTCAGTTTGCCCTTATTAATACAGATGCAATTGAAATAGAGTATTTTACAGATTTATGTCACTTTGTTTCTTCATTCATTTTATGTCATATTGTCCTTGTTGTGTAATTATTTCCTCACCCGCTTCTTCTTGGTCTCTGGTTGCGTTTGTGTTGCAGGAGAGTCCGGTATGGGTAAATCCACTTTGGTCAACAGTCTGTTCCTTACAGACCTCTATAAAGACAGGAAGTTACTTAATGCTGAGGGTGAGAGTTCTCTTTTTTTAGAAAATAGTTGAACTATAATATAATATAATATGAAAATATATAATAATATATAATATACAGTCAAATTTGTGTTTTAAGTTTTTATATTTTTTACTATTATATTAGCCACAATTTTGGCAGTAAAACGTAAAAAATGCATGTCTTTGATATTAATTATGCGTTGTCATTATTATTAATAATATTAATAATAAATAAATACAACTCTTTTAATTTAAAAAAATTATATTATCCTGCGATTTGAAAAAAGTGGCAGATTTGCTGCAGTACATTCACCATGAGCTTATTCATGCCTCCCTCCCGCCTCTGTCTTTGCAGAGCGTATCAACCAGACGGTGGAGATCATCAAGCACACGGTCGACATCGAGGAGAAGGGCGTGAAACTCAAGTTGACCATCGTGGACACACCGGGCTTCGGAGACGCCGTCAACAACAACCAGTGGTGAGCTAACGCGGGCTAACGTGAGCTAACTCTCACTTAGCCGTGATACGGTCCAGCTACGGTGTGCCCACTTGACGGTGATGTGGTGTGTGTGTTTGTGTGTGTGTGTGTGTGTGTGTGTGTGTGTGTGTGTGTGTGTCCTAGCTGGAAGCCAATCACAGACTACATAGATCAGCAGTTTGAGCAGTACTTCAGAGATGAGAGTGGCCTGAACAGAAAAAACATTCAAGACAACAGGGTCCACTGCTGCCTGTACTTCATACCTCCGTTTGGCCATGGGTAATACAACACACACACACACACACACACACACGCACGCACACACACACACGCGTACGCACGCATACTCACAGAGGAATGCTCTCTCGGCGCTGACAGTTAGGTGAAATCACACATCACACTTGCGGATAGAGCTGACAGGTGTAAAGGAAACACAGTGGCATCATTCTCCACCAAACACACAATGCTCTCTACACAGTGCACCTTGCAATGCTCCCAGGGAGAGACAAAGACCATTGTAAGGAATTGTAAAGGTTTTTTGTATTGTAACAAATTAGCAATAAAGTGTTTAAGAGGATAAAATACATCATAGGGTATATTTGAAATATTAGCTTTATTATATGTTATATAATATTAGATTTGTGTGCAGCATCTTTTCCCACATTGGATGTAGCATTTCTGAATCAACCCTCCTGCAGTCCTAAGGTTTTCAGCAGACTACCAGCAGAGGGAGCCAACCGCGGAATGTCATATGTCCATGTTGTGTTTGGCACCGGGTCATTTTGACCCATAGGACAGCGTGAGGGTTAAGCATTTCAGTTGAAACCATTGTGATCGCCCGCATGCCCCTGCAGACTGCGCCCGGTGGATGTGGAGTTCATGAAGGCCTTGCATGAAAAGGTGAACGTGGTCCCCCTGATTGCTAAGGCGGACTGCCTCACACCGAACGAGATCAAGAAGCTCAAAGACAGGGTGAGGCCAGTAATGGCGTGCTAGGACACAGTTAGTTACATTCACTTAATGTATGCAAAACTTAATTTGTGTGTGTGTGTGTGTGTGTGTGTTCAGATACGGGAGGAGATAGAGAAGTTTGGCATCAAGGTGTACCAATTCCCGGAGTGCGACTCTGATGAGGATGAAGAATTCAAACAGCTTGACAAAGAGCTGAAGGTGAGCATGTTAATAATAAGAAACACTGTTCCCCTCCCCAAATTACTAAAAGCTTCCAGCATGCTCTTGTGCAAGACACATAACTTCCCGACTGCATGACTAAACAGTGGTTGTCCATTGTCTCCTCCCATGTATTTCTGTGCAGGAGTGCACCCCGTTTGCGGTAATTGGCAGCAACACGGTGGTTGAAGCTCGAGGGCAGAGGGTGAGAGGCCGACTGTATCCCTGGGGTATTGTGGAAGGTACGTTCATGAACTCTGTATCTTGACGCGTTCACTCAAGCATTAATACGAGTTTTAGAGCGCTTTCACACCTGGCTCGTTTGGAGAAGTTGAATCGACACGTGGAGTGTTTCACCCCTCCTTCCCCCTCAAGATCGGTTCGTTTGGGTGTAACCGGGCTCGTTCCGACCGGAACTCGAACCCGGCTCTCCCACGTAGAGAGCGAACGCTCCTACAAGACACGCTAAAACCCAATGGCCTCTAGCTTTCGTGAGAGCATGGGCATTATGTGAACAGAGCAATCGTATTCTTAATGGAATCAAATTAAGCGGGCCGAGACTGGCTAGAGGGGGCGGTCTCGGAGCGTTTTCCAATCTAGTTTCGGAAACCCAAAGAATGCCTACAGTGCCGGTGTTGCCGGCCCTGTTTACAAGTTACGTTCAGCTCAAACTGTTGCCGTGTGAACGTGAAACGAACCCAGGGACACACGCAACATTCGTATCGATCCAGACCTTGATCCGGAACAACACAAGCGAACCATAGGTGTGAAAGTGCCCTTGCAAACCCCACAACCCCGTGGCGTGTCTTGACATGTGTGGATGCTCCCTGTCGTCCCTCCGGCTCAGTGGAGAACCAGTCGCACTGCGACTTCGTCAAGCTGCGGAACATGCTTATCCGCTCACACATGCACGACCTGAAGGACGTGACCTGCGACGTCCATTACGAGAACTACAGGGCCCAGTGCATACAGGAGATGACCAGGTGTGTGTGTGTGCGTGCGTGCTTCATGTGTACGCGCATGTGTAACAGTGTGTGTGTGTGTGTGAGAGAAAGAATGTGTGTGTGTGTGTGTGTGTGTGGGTGTGTGTGTGTGTGTAAAAAATGAAAGTATATACTCAGAAAGTGCAACAACAGCTGATTTTTTCAAGAGAAAACTGCTTAATGGGCTTTTAGCAAAACGACTATTCAAATGATAAAAGCCACAATATATCAATACAATATTATGGCCAACAAATGTCAATACTGCACACTGCTGTCTTCTCTCCCAGTAAACTATCTCAGGACAACCGTATGGAGAGCCCCATCCCCATCCTGCCACTGCCCACGCCCGATGCCGAGACAGAGAAGCTCATCAAAATGAAAGACGAGGAGGTATTTAGAGGCTACTGCTGTGTCTCCCCCTAGTGGAGGGTCTGGGGAGGGCCGTGCCTGGAGAACAGAATAGAATCGCACTGGAATGGAATAGCTGTTCAAACATGTGGAGATCTGCTTCGCCGTGGTGGAGTTTCACAAGAGGCCTTGTACAATGACTATGTGCATAAAGGGTCCCTGTCGTAACATTCAAAGTCTTTGTGTTAAGCAAGTTAGACTTGGCTCCGGGTGTGACACTATTTTAGGATTATAACCAATCATTGTTTCTGCCCTATTCAGACTTCCAAATTAAGTTAGGGCATTTAAAAAACAATTGAAACCAATTGTAATGTTGACAATTTAATGGATTTGAGCAATTGAGTAATACTGTAGTCCCGATGCGAAATAAACCCATTTAGATTTCAGTGGAAGCATGTTTGTCATATGATCTAAATGCTGTACAAATGCAAAAAACATGAATGATATTGAACCGACGTCTGACAACATGTCTCTGCTTTACAGCTGAAGAGAATGCAAGAGATGTTGAACAAGATGCAGCAACAAATGCATGAGAAAGACCAGTGAAGGTCATGCTACAGCTACACCTGCTGTATGGAGTTTGAACTACACCCAGACTCAAAAACATTCAATATTCACCACAAGACATGGATTAATTGTGATCGTGACGACTGTAAATTAATCTTTTATCTGATGTTTTGTATATTTTGTCAGCCTGGCAAATTGTGCTGTTGGTGGGTATTTTTCTGAACCTTTTGCCCATTTTTGAGCCCCTTGCTGTGATTAATAGTCTTAACATATATAATATAAATGCATAATTTAAATAACTCATTGGATCTAATTTATAAATGCAATGCTTAACGTTTTGGATATTTCGTCAGGGTAAGAATATGTGTGCTGCAAAGTGATTTGTATATCAGCTTTGTTGTTGGTGAGGTGATAGATTTTTTTAATAATAATGTTTCTGTATGTAAGTACTTATACAGTGTGTGTGTGTGTGTGTGTGTGTGTGTATGCGTGCGTGCGTGTGTGCGTGCGTTCCATGTGATAAATATTGTTATAGGTCAATCTCATTCCAAAAAGTCCTATATATATTTGCATAATTGCTACAGTATATTTGCCTTTGCTAAGTGGCATGTATAACAGAAGAAAAAATCATTTTAGTTTCTATATTTTTGGGCTGAAACCTGACATTTTTTTATTGTATCTAATCAGAACCTTTCCCTTCTGATATTTTTCCATTTGCTAGCCTAATTGAAATGCACTTATAATATTGCCAGTGGCTGACTGTGAATTAAGGGCCTGTGAGATGTAAGGGCCACTACAGTGCATGTGCTAGCATGCAGCAGTTGCTCACACATATAGACGTGGTCCTATTTATACTGCCTCAGAGCTGATTCCTTCTATTTGTTATGAAATGCATTATGACCTATGCCTTGTTACCACTAAGGGACTGTGGAATATGGATATTTAATGAGAAGCAAATGTTTGTGTCTGAAATGGCTTTTCCCTATTTTGGAAATCGGTGTGTACATGTATGAGCGTGTGTCCAAGTATACAATGTGCAGGTCTAGGTGTGGGTGTGTCCCTTGTCCCTCTAACCTAAGGCTGTGATTTCCGTCTGCTTGAGCTGTGTTGCCAGTCTGTGTACTCAGACAGCTAGGATGGCATGACAAATAAAAAGACTTGACTCTCATCATCATCACAATGTTGTAGGCTTTGTGCTTTTATTGTTTTTAAGTTAGCTCTGGTGACATGCAGCTGTCATAATTCCAACAGAATGTTTTCTGATGACTGGTTTATGACCAGTTGACATGTACTAATTATAATTCACTGGATAAACGCATATTTTACGCACACACAGATTTGTTATATTCTGTAAATGTACATTTGTATCCAGTATCCTGGCATAGTAAAGCTTCTTCCTGTAGGCCTACTTTTCACTGGGAACCATACCAACACAACACATATGTCTTTCTGGCAATGCCAAGCAGGACTGCCCGGAAGCTGTAGGCCTATAAACTGCAGGGATGTAGCCTGTTGAGTCCATGCATAAGAGATACTTTGTCACATCTTTATCACTGCCAGCTAGACTTCCGCTATATATTTTTTAAATATAATTTAACTGGAAAACAGATACTAATTATGCCTATCTGATGTTTTTTAGTTTGACCACTGATCTGTTTCCTTTTGCAAATGTCAAATTTCAACGCCACCCATATTAGTACTTAAAAAATGTTTCCTGTGTTCATGTCTGCGCATGTGCTTGCTCTGTGTGCATTCACTTATGAGAGACTTATCAGTGAAGGCCAGCTGTTCGACCAACGTACTGTGATCGTGACAGTGGCACAGAGAAACAGAGTCCCTCAAAGCTTTGCTGGATGCACACGTACGACGTAAGTTAAATGAACTAAGACCTTTCATAACTCTGTTGCAATATCGCATTGACAGTGCAAACATTTTCAGATTATATATTGTTTTAGTAGGCTATTTTAAGAAGTATGAAAAAAAACTAAACTTTCAAAACACTGCTTTTTGTTTATTATACTTTTTTTTTGTAAGCCTATTTTGCCATTTCTATTACAATATACACCGATGAGCTGAAACAGTACTACTTAAATTAAGCGACTAATGTTGATTATCTGTATAGTAGGCAAAGTCTGCGTGTGTTCCATAAATATTGTTATCGGTCAATCTCAATCCAAAAGTTCTTTTTATATATTTGCATAATTGCTACAGTATATTTGCATTTGCTAAGTGGCAATAAACAACAGGGTTAAGGTGTTTATACTGGGTAATTTTGGGTTAACGTGGTTATACCATACCCATTCGTTAAGTCAAACGAATGGGTCGCATCTACCGAACGTCGGCAGGGGTTGGGTGGTCAGTGGTCAGTGGCCCGAGTAGGACACGAGCCTTGGCGATTTGATATGATAAAGTTATCATATGATAAATTGGCATATCTTTGTAGCCTTTGTATTGCCAATCTCAAACATACAGGCTACCTGTTGGCTAGCCTACAGTATACAGTATCTGTTTATGGCGTGGATATGTTTTAATGTATTCTGTTTTCTGCTTCACCTTAGGTTAAATATAGTAGCCTACAGTGTATTTTAAAATGGGCTCTATTTATCTATTTATTTAGAGTTTATCTTGGAATACATGTGTATATATGAAATAAATCCTCTTTCAGGTTAAATTATTGAGCTTGTGATTTCTGCTGTCAGTTCTCCCTCCAGCAGAGCCCAGCCTTGACCCTGTTCGGCTATGAGTAATTGTTTCTATACAATGTGTGATTAGGGTATCACTTTCGGACACATTCACTGGGTATCCTTTACTAATACATTAATAATTCCTGTTAGCTCCTGTTAATTCTGATATGGCATCTGGCTGTCATTAAACTATTTAGATATGCCTGTGCTTATGTTGTGTGTTTGTTCTAGCTGACATGTGACCAGATAACATAATAATGGTAAATGAACTGCATTTATGTAACGCTTTTCTAACATAAAATGTGCTCTCCTCCGCAGTGAGAACCATGACGGCTAAAGGACTTGTGCTCCTATGTCTGCTCCCCGTTTTGGGGGTCAGGGGTCAACTCTCGCCCTCGTGCCCCCACCAGTGTTCCTGCGAGGGCGGGCTGGTGAACTGCAGCAACAGGGAGCTCACCACCTCCTCGCTACCCGCCCACTTCCCCCCCGGCACCACCGACCTCCGTCTCCACGACAACCTGCTGACGACCCTCCCCAACGGGCTGCTGGACTCGCTGGCCTCCCTGCGCTCCGTCTCTCTCCACGGCAACCCGTGGGCGTGCGACTGCGGCGTGCTCTACCTGCGGGCGTGGCTGCGGCGCCAGCCCAGCGGCCGCGACCACCTGAACGTCAGCTGCAGTTCCCCTCCGGACCTGCGGGGGAGGCTGGTGGTGTACCTGACGGAGGAGGAGGTGCTGGAGACGTGCCACTACTGGTACTGCGACCTGGCCGTGGCCTCGCAGGTGTGCCTGTTCGTGTTCGTGGTGGTGCAGGCACTGCTGCTGGTGGCTGTCATCGTGTTCCTGAAGAGGTTCGAGAGGTTCTCCACGGAGGCCAGGAGGACCACGGAGGAGAGCCTCACCAGGGGGGAGGGCCTGCTGGCCAACGAGTACGAGTCCGTGAAGGGATAGCTGCCTGGAGAACGCCTTGCTGGTTGTTGAATGGCCCTTTAATTAATGCCCCCCCTCCCACCTAGACTACATGACTAGTACATGTCATGTGTGATGCATTTGTAGAGTGACGGAATAAAGGTCCACTTCTAGGTTTGCCCCATAGAGCCTTCAGCTTAGTGTGTGTGTGTGTGTGTGTGTGTGTGTGTGTGAGTGTGTGGTGGGGGGGGGGGGTGGGTTAGAGATCAGTGCCAGCCACTCAGCACTCGGGTGCACACGGCTGCCGGAGTTTCGCTCCAAACCAATAGTGCTTTTGTAATGCTAGTTTCTTCCCACAAGAGCAACATCGAGACAACTCAAGGCGTGTACCAATGTTCCTTGCTACATCTCCTTTGGTCTACTAATAGAAGGCAACAGACATTTTTGAGATACTTTTTGCAATTACCTTGAGTACCACGAGCTGAGTAATTAAAATATATTATTGATGTGTTCTTTGAAGGCTATTATGTGTGAAGGGAAGATATAGATATAGAGATATTAAAAAAAAAAAATTATTTAAAAAAAAAAAAATTGTGCTTACCAGTTACACATGGAAGTCTGGAGAACTGTAAATTGAATGTCTTTTTTTGTTTTTATAGAATAAAAATACATCTTATTTAACAGTATTGTTGTTTGCTTTTTTTTTTTTTTTAGTATTTTTTTGTTGTTGTGTGTCATAAGTATGAAATTAATCCAGACATGGTTATACGTTATATATATATATATATAAAAAAGCATAGTAGGCCTCACCACCGCCCAGTTGTGTGAAAGTCTTGCTCTGCTAGACTACCTCACCACTAATATTAGTATTATTATCCCTATCATGGTGGTTGAGATAGCAAAATTCTAAATTATATTTATAGCCTATACATACATTATATATTATGGCTTTAAAGACGTTAAACCAGATGCTCATGGATGCGATGAAAAATGAATGAACGATACTGTAAGAGGCTCTTTCGGTTAATGTTACAGACTTTTTGTTTTTCAATTTTGGTAACGTAGCGGAACCATGAGCGCGGAACAATTCTATGATGAACATATTTTCTTGACGGAGCTTTTTTTTTAATGGACCATTAACTGTTTACACGTGAGATTTGGTGGTGGGCTGGATTGGTTATTTGTCAAGTGAAAATAAAGGTTTGTCATTGATATCGTGAAAATTTTGTATTTTATTTAAATGAAACTAATAATATAAGCCCATATAATGAGTTAGTCATTACATATCATCATAGCAAAGTAGCCATATATAATGAAATCATATTTCTGTGATGGCTATGGTAACAGTTTTGTCAAGTGAACGACGCCTTCTGTACTCATCAATAATTCACAGATGGGGAAACTAAGAAAAAGACATAATTGGAAGGGAAGACAGCAAAGTGACAATAAACAATCGGCAGAGAGTGTCAAGACAGATGTGGTAGTCGAACTTGAAGGTGAGCAAGTAGAGAACTTTCTTTTAGTTTAAACTTGGCAGATAAATCAATAACCCTAATTCCGTCCTAACAGATGAAGGCGATCTGAAGGGAGTGGACGAGTGCAATGTTCTGGTCCTACCATCTAAAAAAGCAAAAAAGGACAAAGTCACAGAGCAGCGTGTCTCAAAGAAACATCCCCTCACTAAAAAGCAAAAGAAACAGCTGCAGAAAGTACTGGAGCAAAAGGAGAAGAAAACAAAGGTGGTCTTTTATGTGGTATCATTTGCTATTATATATATATATATAAATAATCTGGCATTCACCTTAAAACTAAGGGATGAGTGTGTATAATTGACAAAGAGCAAGAACTGTATACACCCAAACTGCTCAGTGGCTTATTACAGATTCAGCACTGGGCAGCTATTGGTGTGAGAACAATTATTTCTGATAAATAAACAATGTCTAGTTAATTTGATCATCCAAGTTTGTTGCTCTAAGTCACTGTGTGTGAGGAATGTAGCGCTGGGGATATCAACATCCTACACATATCTAAACACAGCATGTTTACTGATCTCTAAATCAGAGAGGAGACATTCTGTCCAAACTGGCTGAGGTCCAGCTTCCAGAGTCAGAACTCAAGCTACTGTACACCACCTCCAAACTGGGCACCGGAGACAAGCTGTACCACACTAAACAGTATGTGCATGCATCACATCATCAAGCAGCAGTATAGTAAGTGGTGGGCCTGGGTAGGTGGCTGACTTTTTGTTATGTGTCTCATTGCAAGGACCACAGATGGAGTGGAAGACGGAGGCCCCGGGCCAAGGATAAGCAGCCTGAGTGGAGCAAACCGGAAGAGGAAATGGAAAGAAGAAGAAGAAGAAGATGAGGAGCACCAGTCCGGAGAAGAGAGTACCGATAGGGACACGTCTTCCTCCGAAGATGACGGAGACGACGGGGGGAAAGAGGAAACGGAGCCTTGTGAATCTACCGGAACCGGCACTCCCATTAAATCAGAGGAGAACCAGGAGGTGAAGACGGAAGAGAAGGCGTCAGGGAAGGAGACACAGAAAGGGGAGGAGATGAAGGCTTCTGTTCCGAACAGTGTCACCAGCAAAATACCATCC
>JAODUG010029535.1:0-19291 GCA_027564795.1 Aphredoderus sayanus
TTCCTTTTACCCTTCCTGTTGTCCTCGGGTTTCAAACACACACCTTGTTGTGCCAGCAGTGCACATCATATGTCTGTCGAAGCTGTAGAATTAGGTTTAGCGCCTTCTATCTGCCACAAAAAGCTAGTGATTTGAGTCATTTTGACCCTGAGGACATCACAAGGGTTAAGGGAGATAGTCATTTGTGAATTAATAATCTTGCCCACCTTCTTTAATCTTTCTGGGCTGGGCATCTGAACTCTCTGCCTTTTGGCTTCCTGCTCAATTGTAAGCAGCATGTTCTTCTCTTTTAGGAGAACATACCTGAAATGAGACAAGAAACTCCAGTTAACATCATCATAAGAAATGATGGAAGTAAGTTGGTGCAAACCGCACCATGCTCACCAGAGTTTGTGTAGATCTTCGTTGCTTTTGGCCCTCAGAAGACTTGCGGTCCAGGGGGCACCTATATAGTAATGTAAGGCAGAATGTAGGCACCATTCACTAAAAGCCAGTGCAATGGAGACTGCTCATGAAGGCTCATACAGAAAGGCCAACGTTTACCTGACTTCACGGTGGGTTCTCCCCAATTCTCAGGAAGGTCAAAGAACTCGTCGAGCCCCCATCTTCTGCCGGTTGTGTGCAGAGATCGACACTGACCAACGGAGTTAATGTGGGAGTGCCAGGACGGGGTAAGGAGCGGGGACGTTTGCCTTACAGTAAAAATACATTGCCATGTCATCAATGATCACAGCACAACTGTATTATAATGTCTTATAGCCTGTAGACACGAGATCAACAGCAGTATAGTTAGGACCATATATCATGAACGTCGTTTTCCGTGTCAACTAGTGCAAACAAATACTAATATTTCCTGCATTATATCGTTACCTGTTAACGATCGACGGACACTTGGTTAAGCTGGAAAACTTGTGTTGAGGATAAATCACAGAAGATACCCGAAAAACGTTTTGAAACTGGTTGCAAAGTGTCAAAACGCGTCGGGCTGAGGTCGCCGCCATCTTTTCGTTGTTCCTCCCACATTTCCCGGCATGCATTCAAACAAACAAATAAAATACATAAAAAGGCAAATGTAAATGTTAATAGGAAATTAATGTATGTTAATAATTGGCGATAAAAACGATACATATATATAATGCATATTAAAACCATAACATGTTAAAGACCCTAACTAAATATCCCGTAAATCTCTCAGTATCCAATAGTAAGTCGTGTTGTTGGCCTGACCAATAGCACGTACTGTTGTTGGCCTGACAGCTCTCTCAGCGATGGTGGGCATGAGTGTTCTTAGGTCTGCTGCTGCATTTGCAGCCAGACTAAGTCCTCTTAAATTTGGAAATAACGTGTCTAACCTGCTTACTAGAACACTTCCGCGAACGGATAAAGGTAAATGATGTAGTGGTTTGATTTACTGTAAGTGGTTCCACCACTAATAGTGGATATCTTTTGTTATGACCTTGTCTAGGGCTCGTTAGCCTACTACGCTAACTAGTAATGCTAGTTGAGTGTATTGGTAGTGGAGTGGAGTGCATTTGTTTTATTAACATGAGTTACTTTCTTATCGCATTAACAAGACATGTTATGGTTATTCTGGCTAAAACAATGTGATCATTGTTGAGTTAATTTGTTAACGTAAAATAAAAGGCCAACACAGAACTTCTACATACAACATAGTCTACACCGTATGAAATATAAGATACAGTACACACACACACACACACACAAATACATAAAAGTAATTGAATCGTTGAATCATCAGTCATTGAATCGTTGAGTCGTTGAAATGCAACATTGTAATTGTAACAACAACGCATTTGAATCGTTTGACCACAGCAATGCCACCAATGTTTTGCAGTGGCAGTGCGTTGGTGTCATGGAAAGAAAATGTTTATCATCAAACCCAGTGACTACTACGACAGACGTTTCCTGCACTTACTGGTTGGTATAAGTCTGCTATATGAGTATGTTATGGTCACTGCCAACATAACGTTTAAATTGGTGTTACTCTATATAGAGCGCTAGACTCACATGTTCAAACATTCAGTGCACTTTGATTTAAGCCAGATGCACAGGCTAGATAACTGTGATCTCAGAAACTACAAATTGTTTGTGTCTTCTCTTTTCTTCCCCAGAAATTTTATATCCTTCTGACTGGAATTCCAGTTGCTATCATTATCACGGGTGTGAATGTCTTTATTGGTAGGTAAAACACAATTTAAATGGTATTCTGTATTATATTTTACACTAACATGGATGTTTAGCCAGCACCTAGTTTCTTCAGAAAGTGATGCTTGAAAACATTATTAATAATATACATTTTAAAACAATACTGTACATTGATTTAGGTTGTGACTCTGTTCACTAGGGGAAGCAGATATTGCTGAAATCCCTGAAGGCTATGAACCTGAGCATTGGGAATATTACAAGGTGTGTAATATTTAAAAGAGAATTTTATTTGTTTTTGTTTATTTTTCTGACAAAAGCTATGCAGTACTTCCAGAGAAACAGAAGACACAGCCCACTTCAGGAATGAGTGTAACTCTATGGGAGAATACTGTAACGGAAAATACGGTGGTAGGACTAAAAGAACCTATGGAACCAATCGTCTGCTTTATAATGGCCGAACCTAAACCTGTTTAGCCAATTGCATGTTTGCACTGACAGGTGGTTGCACATGCATAGTAGAAGTATAACTCTTTTTGGGGGGCAAAGGCACCAAAGTTTTTTTTTAGGCCAGATTTGCCTATAAGGACGTTGGTTATGTCAGTTCTTCATCACACAAGACATGAGAAGGGATTAGGTGTCTTCGTCACGGGAGGGGTGGTGGTTTGGGTGGTGTTCCCAGCTGATTGGTCTAGGTGTTTGCTCCTGACATGGGCATGGACACACAGACACACACCTTCCCACCCCCGGCTGGCTAAATTCTATATTTCTAAGTGATACCGATTATGTCCTTTTCCTGCAAGTGGCTGTAAACATTGTGACCTGTTGTCAGTCACTCAAAGGATCTCTGTCTTTTTTTGTTGTTGAGACAAGATTTTTGAGTACATCACGAGGGCTAAAACAATCTTTTCGAAGGTGATTCAAAACCATGAAACAGTCAAAGTTAAACAATGTACACAGACAGTAGACACTACTCCATGCTGAAACATTCACTGAGACTGCTAACAGTCTGTGTGTGTGTGTGTGTGTGTGTGTGTGCGTGCGTGCCTGCCTGCCTGCAGCACCCCATTACAAGGTGGATTGCACGGAACATCTATGACTCCCCAGTCAAGGACTACGAGAAGATGATGGCAGCCATCCAGATTGAGAAAGAGAAGGCAGACATGAGGTGAGTTTTAACGATGTGCTGCGGTACAGTAGCCTACTGCCACCTACTGGTAGTGGGAGGTATGAGAGATGCTGCCACCTACTGGTAGTGGGAGGTATGAGATGCTGTCAACTACTGTTAATGGCTGGGATGAGAGATGCTGCCACCTACTGGTAGCTGGGTGGAATGAGAGGAAGCTGCCACACGTTGCCAGATATGAGAAGTACTGGTGACAGCATCATATTGTAATGAATTCCTTTTTAAACCTCCCGCTGAGAGGTGTTTATGCTTTGATGGAGTTCAAATGTCTGCCAAGCTTTCTCCAGAATCAGACTTTTTAAACTCTGCATGTTATATTAGTTGCCTTGTATGTACCATATGCTCACACTCGCTAATATATCCCTCATGATGTGCCTCACAGGGTGCCAATCCTAATTCTACAGCTTACACACACATATGATGTGCACTGCTGGCACAACAAGGTGCGAGTTTGAAACCCGAGGACCACAGGAGGGTTTAAAAGCACGAAAAAACAAACAAACACATAAAGAAGTAATAAATACACACAGCACTGACAACAACAACAAAAAAACACAATCGTACACAATCAGATGGCCCCGCCGGGTGGCCAAATACAATATTATTAAAGACATCATGAGGGATATATATATAAAATTCACAGTTCAGGTTCAGGGTAACTTGTGCGTTTGACCTTGACAGGTTGATGCAGCTCGAGGTCCGGCGTAAGATGAGGCAGCGTGGGGATGGTCCGTGGTTCCAAGTGGAGACGCTGGACAAACACCTGATTGACAACAGCCCCAAGTCAACCCCTGACAATTAGAAACGTGCCCCCTACTGTCGATACAGCGTAGTGACGGATCTCGCTGTTTGTATATTTCTTTGTCTTGTGTTTAAATAAAATATCTGTATGTACACTGTGTGTTGCATTTTATTCCTGGTTTAGTGGGTGGTGTTTGTTCGTTGCTTTGGATGACAAATGTCCACTAGATGGCACTGCCAAGCAGATATGCCACAGATGTAAGCTATTCCAAAATAAATGTCTTTCTTTAAATATAATAAACAGTTATGTGAACAAACATTTACCCTTCTAATGTTACTTAAAAGTATTGTTTGAAAAAAGATATAGGCCTATATAGAAGGTAAATGTCATTGTATAGCAGTTTGCAAAATATGCATTTCAGGATAATTATTCTAACTATTCTTTGAATAGTATTTTGCCTCAAACAAATGGTTCCTTATGCTTTAGGTTTGCGGGAGAAAATAGTGGGTGTGAGACTTTATGAATCATCCACGTAGGTGGGAGGGACTGTAAGATCGTTCGCGACGCGTCGAGAAATAGAGAAACACCACGCTGGCATAAGGGATTTAAAAACAAACTAAGAAATTATAACTGCCCGCTGGTTAAGGTGCATCCGTGGTTCACACGGGACTCGTCGCAGTTATTTTTCAGCGTCACACATCTCCAGTCGCCGAAGGAATGTGGAGACCGAGTGCTTTAAAAATAGCATCCTCTCCTCTGACAGCCGTGCCGCGGTGACTCTAGTAGCATTGTGGTGCGAGAAGCAGGAATGCGAAGATGGCTGCAGACCTAGGAGAGCTGCTGGTCCCGTATATGCCCACCATCCGAGTACCCAGAACCGGAGACAGGGTTTTCAAGAGCGAATGTGCCTTTTCCTACGACTCTCCCGTAAGTGTCTTCCCGGATATCACGTTTTGGGGGGCTATTTGTGTCGTGAGCGAGTTGTCTGCCCCTGCCCAGTCTTGCCTCCTGCTTGCCGTAACACACGTGAAACGCTACGGTGTGTGTGGCGCTGATATTGTAGAGCACCGTTCGCCTAAACGTGATGAGCTTCGGAAATAAATAATGAATTGTTGTTTACATCTTCCTTGGGCTCGTCCACTACGGCAGCGCGACTGTATCTACAAATCTATTAACCCAATAACACGCGTGTGTGTGTGTGTGTGGGGGTATCTGCAAGCACATTTAGTTTTGCTTGGCTTTGTACTAATAATAATACCCACCCTCCTACCTGGATGGATGCTATTGTACGGTACCAGTGGAGTGCATTTTCAGTTAATTATCGTAATGTCTCGTTTCTTTATTTCTTTGGGCTTTAGTATTTATTTATTTTACGGACCCGTAGACAATGGGGAAAGGCTATTGGGGCTGCATATTTTCACATGAAGTAGCCGGCCTAAAACGTTTTTGCAAGTAGCATGTAATTTCTCCTTTCAAACCAAAACGAAAGGTGACTCAGCTGTCTGGAGTTCATCATGTCGCTCTCAGGACTGGTTTATTTCTGTCTGTGCAGTTGGAGCTCATATGTCACATGAAACACTTAAAGGTTTGTCACAGTTTTTTTAGGGATAACCTGTAGGCCTAGTTCATATATTCATTATATTTGCACATTTATATATAAGCCCTTACTTTAAAGCAAAACAATCTTCGTACAGAATTCTCTGCCAAAATGCTCTATTATTTTATATTAAAAAAATAAGCATCTGCTTATAAATTACGTTTTTGAGGCATGTGTGTGCGCAACAGGTGTCAGTTATGTCAGGCGGTTCTCAAGGTTTGTTATTGTGTTGTCCTGCGATTCACTGCCTTCTGTTTTGACTGCAGGAATCCGAGGGCGGCCTCTATGTGTGTATGAACACATTCCTGGGCTTTGGAAGAGAGCACGTGGAAAGACATTACCGCAAAACAGGACAGAGCGTTTATATGCACCTCAAACGACACATCAAAGAGGTGAGGGTTGATGTGTGGGCTGTGATTGGTCAGTTTCATGAACCTATACAGTACATCTGGTTCAGGCTTGGCTTGTTGAATTCGTTTTTTAGAAAGCACTTTACATTTCTATTGAAAACACTTCTCAAATAGGCCCAACATTGAGGTGTGTGTGTTACATAAAAATGTATGTTTTTATTACATTTATTTTGGTTTGCATTTTTTTATACCAACTTTCTTCTAGTGTTCAGACCATATTATTTATATTTTAACATTTATATGTTATGATAGCCTTTCTTGACTCTCGAATAATTGCTAATGTTTACACACACACATTTATATATATATGTGTGTGTATATATATATATATATATATATATATATATAAATAGATGTGAGACAAAGAGATACTGAGCCAATTAACACTTCTGTAGAAAGTATAGTTTTTTATTTTTTACTATTTGTTTATTTTTATGCTTTGGGATGTTTACTTGTTTGGTGTAACAATGTTTTTATGTGTTTATGATCAGAATCCACAAGATATTTGTTTTCACACACAACAGAGAGGTGTCAGTCATTGTAAGTGTGTAAATGTATCTAGCTACCATCAGAGGTGCAGTTCACTTTGCACAGACCTCCATTTTATAGGGTGATGGCAAACAACACAAGTCCTACACTGCAGACGTGTTTCCTGATTGGTCTTTAATTGCTGCCAGATAAACTCACTCTCTGTAAAGAGTTTCTATTTTCATGCCTAGATTGGTCCACAAACAGCTGGTCACATACTGCCGGATCCTGTGTCCGCTGTTTTTTCCCATGAGCCCACTTGAGCAACAGTAGTGTGTCAGCAATCTGTATTTGTTAGTCTGCCTGCCTGCCTGCCTGCCTGCCTGTCTTCTGTCATAGCACAAATAATGTTGTCTGACACGGTTTTCCTTTCGCTCCATTTTGGTGTAGTCAGCATGTTCAGCTGCCTTTTGGTGACGTGGCAGATTATCACTGTGTGATTGAATATCAAAACATTATGTAGTTAAGTACAACATGGTTGAGTAAAGCAGTTCATAGTCATTCTACGACCGTTGAGCAGTCTGGATACCATTTTTGTTATGCCACAGTAAAGCAGTGTTCAAACAAATGTATGTGTTATAAAGCTATCGTCAGTCATTCTGGAGAAAGCTTGTTCATATATGAACTAAATCAAAACAAAAACAAGCCACAAGACCAAGCAACAAGCACAAGTCAAAAGACCACATACACATATAACGTCCATGGCATCTGATTGAACTCATTTAGCCCCATATGGTGGTCAGTGTTTGCGATGCCTGTCCTCCTTGGCCCATGCTGTACTGGGGGTTTTCCCCTTGCCTTGTAACCCGACCTGGCAACCAGCAGATCTTCTTCTAGTGTCTATTTCTAACAAAATGACTTGAAGCAGTGTCTTCTCTCAAATGACTAAAGCCATGAGTCTGTCGTCATTTTTGTCACGTTTCGACATAGTACAGCAGATTCAGTATGGTGGCGCTTGTTGTCCTTTTTCATTTTAATGTTGTTCTCGTGTTCTCCGGGTGTCCAGAAAGCAACTGGAGCTGTGGCAGGCGACGCACCCAGGAGAAGAAACGGAATGGTCTTTCTGGGTAAGTGTAAAGCAAGCGCACCCAAACAGGCCCAGCACACCTGAGCACCTTGTCTTTACGACAGGGGCTCCCTAACACGACACATGGGTGTCTTTTTACGATGTGCCCCTGGTGCCGCATCGTTGGGGCTCTGGGATGTGTTGGTGTGTGGGCTCATTCCTTAAGTGCCTTCAGTTTTCCCCATTCTCTGACTGAGATTGAAGTGGTTGGGGGAGGTGGGTCTGGGGTCCCGGGGTGTTAGTGTTTCGGGGATGGTGGGTTTGGGACTCCGGATGTTTGGGCTTGATTTTCTGTTTTCCCTGGTACTTGTATGTGATTGGAGGTTTGGGATGATGGGTGTTACATAGGGTAGTATTATTACATTGTTGTTGTTTTATGTTGATTAACCCTCGTGATGTCCTCTGGGTCAGAATGACCCAAGTCACTAGCTCTTTATGGCAGATAGAGGGCGCTAAACCTAATTCTACAGCTTACACACACACACACACACACACGATGTGCACTGCTGGCACAACAAAGTCTATGTTTGAAACCCGAGGACAACAGGAGGGTTAAAAGGCACAAAAATCAACATAATTACATAAAAAAATAATTAATAAAGAAATAAATACACTCAGCAATGACAATTGAAAAACACAGAAATCATACACAATCAGATGGCGCCGCCGTGTGGCTAAATACTATATTACGAGTACATTACGAGGGTTAAAGACATAAATACACTCAGCAATGCCAGTTGAAAAACACACAAGTAATGCGCCGCCCGGTGGCCAAATACGATATATGAGTACATCACGAGGGTAAAGTATTGTTTTTAATGGTTTTGTAGTGTGAAGCACTTTGTTACATGTATTTGTATGAAAAGTGCTATATAAATATTGATTGATTGGTCTTTACAGAGTTATAAAGCCTTTAGTTTCACTTGGCTATCCAGTCAATTAATCAACATGCACCCAACAGAATTACATATATAACAATAACACTTTTATTCATTCAAATGTTAGCCTCAGGTGGGAAAGGCCAAGGTAAAAAGATGGATTTTAAGAATAGATTTATAAACAGACAGTGACAGTCATAGTAACAACAACAATTATTTACCTATTCATTTCAGGTGTTTTTTGTCAGGGCAGAGGCTGAAATGCGTAGGAATAATAATAATAATAATAATAATAATAATAATAATAATAATAATAATAATAATAATAATAAAACTTTTCATACAGGAATTGCTCAAAGTGGGAGGAGGATTACATGCACAAACGTGCTAACCAAAAGAAAATACAAATAAAATGGTTGAAAGTTAAAGTAAGGAATAAGACATTAAAGTTATAATAACTAATAACAAAGTGAAATTAACTTAAAGGGTTTTTCAAATCTACGCTCTCCTGAGTCTCAGAGTCTCAGATGGTTTGTTAATATTCAAGAATCCCCGTACTGAAGAGCACCAGTGGGAAACTGTTGTTATACACCCGAGCTCAGTTAGCACTCACTGCTAACAGCTTCTGAGTGTCTCTGGTGTTCGTTTATTTATTTGCTTAATATGCCCCGCCCCCTCCATGAGCTGTCTCTCAAATCAACTGATATTTTCCCATGTTGACTCTCTGTGCTGTCGCGCACACACACACACACACACACACACAGTCTAAATATAGCCCCTTATCTGTATACATGTGGTTGGTTACCATTCTAAATCCAGACCCCCACATGTCCAGCCTGGCCTCTCTCTCCTGAGGTGTGTGTGTGTGTGTGTGTTTAGCGGGGGGGGGGCTCTGCACTACTCACTCTCTCGTCCGTCACCTGCCATAGCCCATCACCCCCCCACACACACACACACGGTCTGAGACACGTACGTCGGCATCATCAAACTATATATTAAGGATTAAGGTCAGCATCCATAGGAGGAAACCTACCTCCGCCACACACACACACACACACACACACACACACACAGTTGTGATTCGTTCCGCTCGTTTTGTGCCTCGCCTCGTGGTTCTGCTGCCAGTTCAGCGCCCTCAGTGAAAACAGTTAACAATAGCTTGCTATCTTAGATTAGCTCCCTACTGTACCTCGATAGACAAAAACAGTTGGCGTCAGTTTAGCCATCGTAGATTATCACCCTATATAGCCTACCTTGATGGGATGAAACTGTTAGCGTTATTTAGTTATCAGTTTAGCTCCTTAACAGAATACCATAACAGTGACTACTTTGCTAGTGCCATTGCTGCAGAAGGCCGTTGCCCAATTGTTGCCGGCCATTTTGGATCTTGACGTCCCTGTCATTAGCCTGTAATAGCATCCATGTCCAACCCAGGCAACCATACTGGGGAAAACAAAAACACCAACACAAACATGGGCCCTTATTAACTTGGCTAGGACAGCAGGTTTTTGTTCAAATTGTCAAATTGAATATCTGTCAAGGATAGTTTATTCATCTAGTTTTGACACTCCTGAAACTTATTGCAATTTACATTACATTTGAGTTCATTGTTTTTCCTATTTCTTTTAGTATATTTCTTTAGAAAGTACATTTTCTTAAAAAGGAAAATGTAGAATGAATTAATGTGTCTTGACATTACACGTGACAGACTGTACTGTAATACAATAGTTGTATGTAAGATATTAAACTACTGCTGTTATAGCAGGCTGATGTGTGCATCTATCTCTGTCCCGGTCAATGATCTAGTGCACCAACCACTGACGTCACAGTGACGCTGTAACACGACGAGCACAGGCTTGCTCAGAATCATTTAGCTAGCACACAATACTGTGTGAGTCACTGTACAGCTTTAGAAGGTAAAGGAGTGACATCTTTTTATAGAGTCAAAGTCAACACAAAGCTCAAACTGTTCCTGCACAGGTCTATAACCAGATGTAACTAAAAACGTATATCGTTTTGTTTCATTGAATGATATCGGACACAACGAGATATGTCTGTATTAAAGCTTGTACCTTTTTTATCAGTCCTCAGCTCTCATTTCTAGCTATTACCGGTACAATGTAATACAAGAACCTGGCAGGAAGGGGTATAGCCAAACAGACAGACAACATCATAGCAGACATTAGAATACAAAGATCCCAGTCTCAGACCGTAGGTTTGATTCACACCACAACATCCAACTGTTGTAAAAACCTAAACAACCGCAATTATTATTATTTTAAAGCTTGTTACAAATCGACAAATCATCAAATGATGTGATATTACTGTGCTTTTAGTGACTCATGGTTACTAAATGTCTTTCCTCTCCTCCTTGAAGACCTGGAGCTCAACCGTGACTTTAATGGAGAGGACTACGAGTATGAAGATGAGGCCAAGCTTGTAATATTCCCAGACCACTTTGAGATCCCCTTACCAAATATTGAAGAGTTACCTGCACTGGTGAGAGACCGCCTATAGCTTCTAGATGTTTGCAATACACATTTGAATAATGATGCATGTGGTGGTTCCACCAGCTGCAGTCTAAGTGTTTTACTCTTAGTTTCACTCTTAGGCTGCAGTGTGTGTGGGGCATGGTGTTTCATGGTGGATTGCTGTGGTTCTAGTTGGTGGAAAATAGGCATGCATCACTCTGTATATGTGCAAATGGGTGGTGTAATGTATATTCTACTGCACGTGCAAACGCTGGGGGTTTAAGCTCCTTGAGTGAGTCTAATTGTGGTGGTGGGAGAAGATTTTAGTGCATACTTTTCTGTCTTCTGTCTTGCTCAGTTGATCTTTTTTCCTTTCTCACCATGTTTTTATGGATTGGAAACATGCAGTCACTTACCGAACTTATACAAACAATATTTAATATAGACAAATGCACCTGTTTTTCCTAATCCTATACCCCAATGGGCGTTTCCTGTTCATGTGTAACTGCAGTACCCGTTTTTCACCACACGGTGTGTACGTGCGCATGTGTTTGACACTCAGGTAACAATAGCGTGCGATGCAGTGCTCAACGCGCCGTCGGCCTACAAGAAGCAGGAGCCTGAATCCTGGGAGGAGGACATCCAGGTCTCCAGACACGCCCGGAGCCTCAGGCAGCAGGACAACGGGGTCCGCATCCCGCCCAGGTAGGCTCCCCAGGCATGCTTGGCACTGTGCAAGCCAGGTCAATGTGACTAGCAGATTTGGCTAGGGAAGGTACATGCAAAGTACCGCTAGCAGATTTGGCTAGCAGATAAATGCCGCTAGTAGCTTATGTGACTAGGGCAGGTAAATACCGCCAGTAGCAGATGTGGTTACGGCAGGTACATTACCACTAGCAGAGTGGATTAACAGGGGCCAAGGTAATTAAAGGGATAAAGCAGATTGGCCTCTAGGGAATAGGTTTTATTATTTTCATGGCTTTTATCTTGTTTTCTGTTGTTGATGTTATTTATTTTAGTTTAATCTAATATGTTCCCTTTGTCATTTATTTTTTAAATGTTTTTAACTGTAAAGCACTTTGAGTTGCACATTGTGTATGAAAGGTGCTATACAAATAAAGTGTATTATTATTATTATTATTATTATTATTATTATTATTATTATTATTATTATTATTATTATTATTGTTACCGTTATGCACATTATGAGCCTATTTCAGCCTCTCCCATTGTTCATTAGCACTACTAATTATTCACATAAGCAACATGTGTTGACAGTCTGATTACATACAGTAGACCCCTGTAAGCAGGTCAGCGCTATCAGGAAGTGGGGTAGCAGATTGTCATTGGCAGACAGCATTGTCACTCACACAAGACTGTAATTCCAGCATAATTCTAGCACTTTATTTGCTCATTTCAGTCTTTCAAGCAGTAACTGTAGCCTACCCATAGCCCTACCATAGCCTACAAAATTTAACAGCCATACGTTGATATGTTTCCCAATGAAGGTTAAAGTCCGATTTGGTTATGTAGTTGGTTGTCGGGCACGTCAATCAAAATCCCTCTCCCTTTCAAGTAGGTAGGTCTTGACCCAGTTGGCCAGTGCAAATGTGTCACACACGTGACACAAGTAGACCCTGTCTGCCTGCTTGTCTGTCTGCCTGCCTGCTTGTCTGCCTGCTTGTCTGCCTGCCTGCTTGTCTGTCCATCCCATCGTCTCTCTCTCCGTCCATGCCAGTGGCTGGAAGTGTCAGAGGTGCGAGATGAGGGAGAACCTGTGGCTGAATCTGACAGACGGCGCGGTGCATTGTGGGAAGTGGTTCTTTGACGGCAGCGGGGGCAACGGCCACGCCCTGGACCACTACAAGCAGACCTCGTTCCCGCTGGCAGTCAAGCTGGACACCATCACACCCGACGGGGCAGGTCTGACCCCCTGACAGATCAGATAGCGCCACCAGGTGGCCAAATACGTAATTTTTAAAAGGACATCACGAGGGTTAATCACATACACAAGTGGAGCGCCCTGACCCCTTACTAAGCCTTATGGCTGTTAACGGGCCAGGACAGAAATGTGTAAGGGCAGACAGCATGGTTATTGTGTCTGAAATGTAATTTTACACAAACAGGAAAAAATAGTCAATGCTAATGAATAATTTTTAAAGTGAAAAATGAAAGATTGTAAATAGGAAATTGCAGCAGCCTTTACGAATCAGTGAGTTTATTCATTAGCACCAATGATGGCTACCTGACACGTTTGCTTGCTGTCCCCCCCCCAGACGTGTACTCCTTTGAGGAGGAGGAGGCTGTCCTGGACCCCCACATATCGGATCACCTGGCCCACTTTGGCATCGATATGCTGCAGATGCAACAGATGGTGAGCGGTCACCGTACCTGCGCTACAGCGCGAGGAAGCTAGTGCTAGCTGCTAGCGTTGTCGGTCGCCCTCCCTGCGCTATAGCACAAGGAAGCTAGTGCTAGCTGTTAGCGTTGACGGTCACCCTCCCGGCGCTATAGCACAAGGAAGCTAGTGCTAGCTGCTAGCGTTGTCGGTCGCCCTCCCTACGCTATAGCACAAGGAAGCTAGTGCTAGCTGCTAGCGTTGACGGTCGCCCTCCCTGCGCTATAGCACAAGGAAGCTAGTGCTAGCTAGCACGTTAATCTTGACTGCAGGGTAAACGTCATGCCCGAAGGAGCGCTTTGAGCTATCTAGCTAGCCTATGGTAGAATTGTGTATTGCTGGTTCCTGTTGCCCTATTGACACCGTCATCCTAACCATCCTGTAAGGGTGGATTCCTCTCTCTGTGGTCCCTTCCCAAGTTTTCTTCTCTTTTTGTTTTTACCAATGGGGTTTTTCCTTGCCCGGGAAGAAGAGGGGCAGGTTGAGGGGGGTGTTGTTTTGTTTCCTTGTTAAGTGTGGGCCTGTAAAAGCCCTCTGAGACCATAATGTTATTAAGGACTATAGAAATGCTTGTTTCAGTTCGTAACAAGGCCCAACAGTGTCAGTTGAGTTGCAAGTTTCTCAATACTAGTTAATTGACGCTATTAGTGAAGTTGTGGTACTCATCATTTTAACCCTCCCGCTGTCCTAAGGCATTTTCAGCAGACTACCAGCAGAGGGAGCCAACTGTGGATTGTCATATGTCCGTGTTGTGGTTGGCGCCTGCGAGTGCACCGGGTCATTTTGACCCATAGAACAGCGGGAGGGTTAAGTGATGTCAGGCAGTTAGAATAAAGAGTTAGAGTTGGACGAGAACTTTTAAAAAGGTGGAATTAAGAGATTGTAAGCTAATACACTTACACACATCTCCTCCACTAGCTGTCTGATCTGTGCGTTTGTGCGGGAAGAAAAAGTAATCAGGTGCGTCTACACAAACCCTGGCTCTGTAAATGGGAACACAATCAAAGTGGTGTTCCAGTGGGCAGTTAAAACCAATGGGGGGAAAAACGCAGTTAGCAGCTCCTAACCATCCCGCTATTTCAAACGCGCTACCTTGTTGCTCCAGCAGATGGCGCCAACTGCGGCACGTCATATGTTCGGTGCTGCGCCTTCTGCTGGGCTCAACAAGGTAGTGCATTGGGGGTCAGTTTGACCCGAGGACAGCGGGAGGGTTAAACTGACGAGAACCCTTTTTCAAGTGTCGCCTCTCCCCCCAACCCATTCGCCGCACGCGTCAGGCTAACCTGCAGTACCTTCCCTGTCCACCGCTCCCGCAGACGGAGAACGGCCTCCACACGGACAACTGCGCGCGGCCCCGGGCCAGCGAGTGGGAGGTGATCCAGGAGTCGGGCATGAAGCTGAAGGCCGTGTACGGCTCCGGCTACACGGGCGTGAAGAACCTGGGCAACAGCTGCTACCTGGGCTCCGTCATGCAGGTGCTCTTCAGCATCCCAGAGTTCCAGAGGATGTGAGTATAGGCCTCGGCAACAGCAGCATCAGCATGCTGGTCCTCGGCAACAGCAGCGTTGTAACGGCCTGGCTCAAAGGCCGCAACTAAACCAAACAACGAAACTCCAAACTAACTTATAGAATAACAATGAGGTCTTTAGGTGCAAGTACTGGTTTATATGCGTTGCATGCGAACGGCACAATCGAGAAACCAAACAATAGCCAGTGTTTGTGCCAGGATGGACAGACAGACAATATGCCACAAACACACTTATAAATGCTGGGATAGGCCCAGGTGTGCTTCGTTAGGCTAATCACTGCCTAATCGTGGCAGAATGGAGGACAGCCTCCATTCAAAATGGTTTCGCTTGGTTATAAAATAACCAGCCAATCAGGAGGCAGTTAAGTTGAGCCATTCAACTGACGCTAACAGCAGGGAGATGAAGGTGTACCTATTTGCTCTTCCTCTACTGCAGAGTTGAATGTACCGGATCCATTGCAGACCACTATGGAACACTCTTCACATTGTTTAATGCTAACATATTAGCACTTACTTTACCATCCGGTTGACATGCACACATAAACAACTTACAGTTCTATTAACATAATCCTGTTTTAGGGTAAAACAGTGAATTTGGTCTGAACAGTTAGTGTGTGTGTGTGTGTGTGTGTGTGTGTGTGTGTGTGTGTGTTCCTCTGTGCATTCATGTTTGTGAGCATGCATGCATGCGTGTGTGTGTGTGTGTGTGTGCATGCACGTTTGTGTTGCCTCCCATGTACTCCAAGGCACGTATCTGACATGTGTTTTGGACTTCTAGGTATGTAGGCAATCTTCAGAGGATATATGACTATTCACCTCTCGACCCTAGCCAGGACTTTGCCACACAAATGTAAGTGATTCCTCTGCAATGTAATGCCTAATTAGTCCCCCCCCCAACCCACTCACCTTCAGTGCTGTCTTCCTCACAATACGTGTGATTATCCACCCTATTTCTGAAAACATGTCCTTCTCCTACTGTTCTATTTACTCTTGCGTGTCAGAAACACTCGCTGTCTGCATGAATTGCAAGCAATTATGCACTCAGAAATTATTGCACAAGGTCAGAGTCCAGGCCCTCGTATACAATTCCTTTATTTATGCATCAAAACATGAGGTGGATAGGATTGCCTTTTTTTTTTTGTTTTGTCTAAACTACTGTAGAACAGCCAGGTTTTTATAGCATGGACATGTACAGTATGCATGCATGCACACTGTACATTATCTGCCAATGAAGCTTTATGTATATAGCACACTTTTCATACAAATACATATAACACAAGGTGCTTCACACTACAAAACCATTAAAAACAATACTTTGATGTCATACATACGATACATTAATTATATCTTGTATAGAAGTTTTAGTAAAAACAAAGAAAGTATACTTTTTAAAATGTTTTTACCGACCATTTATCTCTAATTAGCAGGCTATAACAAAATGCGTATAAATAGTCTGCTAACAAGCTAGGGTGTCCATGGAGGCCTCCACATCTGTCATCTGCAGTTTGAGCATGCCGAGGAGGGCAAGGCGATAAGCCAGCAGGCTCTTGAGCGCGGGCAGGTAGAGGGGAGCATGTGCCATCTTTATTTACTGAGGCACACTGCCAGCAAGCCATGTGTTTGAACAGTGTGTTGGTTTGACACAGCCTGTTTTGGTCCCGGGGGGGCAGGGCAGTCAGAATAGTGTTTTAACGACAGCTGTTTCTGGCGTGAGTGAAGACATATTGACAGGTTCCGTATAACGGGCTTGTTCTGGACATGTAGAGTTGTGTTCAAGTTCAGCGAACAGAGGGGAATGTTCTTGGCAAACGCATTTTCTTTTAACTTAAAAAATATGATCATTATATATTAACCTTCTAAATTGTTAGATTTAAAATATAACCCTTAGTCCATGTGGGTTTGCCGAGAACTACCTCCTCAGACTGTTTGTGTGCGTTCACAAATGTTTACGGCGAACATAAATCTTACATTTGCAAACGTTCGCCATTACTTGCCAGGTTTAGCGCACCTCAGGACAGGAAATACACGTTTTCACATTATAGAAAACTAAATAAAAAAAACTACACATTGACTGCTGCTCATTTTAAGATGGTTCTTTTCCCATGTCCGGCAGGGCCAAACTGGGCTATGGACTGCTCTCAGGCCAGTACTCCAAACCACCCATGAAATCTGAGCTCATTGAACAGGTGATGAAAGAAGAATACAAGGTATTGGACTGGGTATGTCCAGCTCTCAAATCTGGGTCCATAACAACAGAAGCATGCAAATACTGAGTGGCAGAAAATTGACATGACAGGTTAAGTGTGTGAGTTAGTTGGCTCAGTCTTCATTTTGCTTGCTTTTGAACTTGTGCTGTTACTGTTACAATTTAGCTTTAGAATTATTTATTTAGGTGAAATGGTAGAAACAGACATTTAGGCTAAGTGTGTGACGATCATAAAATGGAATCTCTGACATTTTTATTTAATCTTGACATGGCTTTTGGCTGCTGTCCCAAGTGTGGGATTTCGAATTTCTTTCTTAAAATGTTTAGCTCTCGCATCACAGATTTGTTTTGTGAAAACAGTAAGCTAAGACTCCACCAGTAAATGTCTTCTGGTAGTTTATAATAGCAGTCATTGATTTGTTTTAGGAAATGGTCTAATGCATTTCTGCATTCATTGCCTTTTTTGCTAAACCACGGATGAACAGCCGCCAGGAAATTGGATGAGCACAGCCATTAAAATGGCCTGTGAAAGTGTGTGATCATTGGCTATTTCCAATTTGGACACACAGACTACTGGTTGAGACAAGGCATTTTATATTTTATAAATAATTTTATAAATATATTATAAATAATTTTATAAATATATTATTTTTATTTTTAAGAATAATTAATTAATTTAATAGAAAATGTTTTTACATCACCAGCCTCAACATCACTAGTTGCGCAATAATTTTGCAGTGTGATTTAGCAATAGGTTGGGATACATACACCTGTTGTGAACGCTGACTGCTAATGTGAGCCATCTGACTGGTGACTGCTAACGTGAGCTAAAAAGGACACATCATGCTAGCTTGCATGATGTGTCCTTTTCGATGAATGGACTCATTGCTACTGTTGCGTTACTGCATTTTCTATTTTGTAGCAAGTAGGTTCACAATTTCCATGTCCTTGTCTGTCCCAGACAGTCATGTTTAAAGGGACACATTGAGTGTCAGAAATGATCCTTGTGGTTAAAACTACCCCTTTGCCTGCAGCTCTCATGGTCTCACAATCTTCTCTAACCATCTGCCTGAAGTCGCACACGCATTTGTAAACAGTTGTTTCTAGTATCAATGCAGCTTACAACGTGCCAGATTTAACCCTTGTGATGTACTCCGGGTCAGAATGACCCAAATCACTAGCTCTTTGTGGCAGATAGAGGAAGCTAATCCTAATTCTACACCTTACACACACATGTGACGTGCACTGCTGGCACAACAAGGTGTGAGTTTGAAACCCGAGGACAACAGGAGGGTTATAAGGCACAGAAAACAACACAAATGCATAAAGAAATAATTAATAAAGAAGTAAATACACACAGCAATGACAATTGAAAAAAAACAGAAATCATACACAAGCAGATGGCGCCTAGTGGCCATGTACGATATTTTCAAGAACATCACAAGGGCTAGAGCCACTATAATTCCTCTAAGGGAAAATGTTTGCACAGTGCCTGTTGGGAGCAACTACATATTGTATGGGTGCAGCTATTATTACTGATTCTGTGAATTACCAGCCAAAGCTGAATCAGCGTGTAATACTGTTTAATCACAATCTGCCCTCCTTGTGTCCAACTGCAGAGGTAAACTATCTAATTGATAAATATAGTACAAAGCATCTGGCAGTTTTTGCATTCTACCTGGAAAAATGAACACACACACATATATATATAGGGAAAGCAATTTGCCACAGTCAGGTCGAGTCAGGTTAATGCAAGACCCAGGTACAATACTGTAGTAGCGGTTACTCTAGAATTACTACAGTAACTATCTAACTAGTGTGAATGTTACAAGAACACCAATGTTACAATGAACACCCTTGAATGACATTTGACACATTTCCGTGGGTGTAAAAGCCACACTTTACGCTTGCGTAAAACGTACCAATGCAGGTTTGAGTACCATATGGATCAGCTGCCATCAGTGCATCCCTGACATTGACTGGCACTCTGGGATATGATCTTATGCCTCCCTCTGAGATGAGTCAGGTCATGCGCTCGGTGTGTGTGTGTGTGTGTGTGTGTGTGTGTGTGTTTGTGTGTGTGTCTGTCTGGGGATGTGTGTGTGTGTGTGTGTGTGT
>JAODUG010029546.1:0-19290 GCA_027564795.1 Aphredoderus sayanus
GATAGTAAACCTTCTATTTTTTTTTCCTCTGGGAATAAACTGCAGTTTTTTTTTTTATCAAATTAATTATAAAAGCCAACCTTTTCACCAGGTCTTCCAGGGAATCCATCTTTTCCTTTTTGTCCAGGTAAACCCTAAAAGAAAAACATAAATTTACCTATCTATTATAATTTCTTCTTATGTTGATAAAATCATTTATTCATACAGGGTTTCCTGGATATCCTGGTGTCCCAGAGGGTCCCTCATTCCCCTTTTCTCCCTGGAAATGGCAAAGACATCATTATCATCTACTATACAGTAACACTATGTCCAGTAAGTTTATGTATATTCATGTTAATTTATTGATCTTTACCACATGGCCATCTTTCCCTGGTAACCCTGGCTTTCCTGGGGGTCCTTCTAAACCCTGGCAATAGTATGATAATAGTACAATAAATGTTATTGTCCAATATTAACAGCTGATATATGATGTTCTGCGGTTGGCGCCAGCTGCTGGCGCAACAAGGTAGTGCGTTTGAAACCAGAGGACAGCGTTAGGGTTAAGACACCTTTATTTTTTATGGAAGGAGCAACCATGCAGTCACTTAAAAGTTTAATTGGGGACAAAGAAGAAACTACCCTTATAAAGTATTTATAAATGTTCATTACTTAGATTGTAAGCAATTTATAAATCATTATTAAACGATTAGAAACAAGTTTTCAAATAGTTTTCAAGTGGCCCACTTATAACCATTGGCATTGATAATAGCTTGGGTTGATTTGATCATTTGATTTAGTGTTAAATAAAATGGAATTCGTACCAGGTAGTGGTTACATGTATTCAATGGTTATCATTTTGGTTGTTGAGTCAGAATGTAGAGGTGTGGAATATTTAACATATTGAAGATAATATTCAATATTTTCCTTGAAGTTTTGTTCATACAGTTTTTGTGTTGGGACATCGCTGCTGTCTATTTAATTTTAATAATTTGCTTTTATGGATGGACCTTTTGTTCATGCACAGTAGATCATGCATTTCATTCCTTATCAAGTTCATTAACAAAAAAAATCTGCATTCAAAATAAAACATATAGACAGTTTGAGTTTGAGTAGGATTTGAATTAAGTTGTTTTCTTTATTTCTGTTGTTTTACTGTGTATTTTGTGAATGTGTAAAAGAGGTGTAAATATTTGTAACTCATTAGTAAATGCTGATGTGTTTTACACTTTACAATAAGACTCCAATTTGCTAGCTCATACATAGTAAAGCATTAGTAAACTATGATGTGATTCACTTTAAAATGAGGCTCCCTTTCAGCAGTTATAAATGTTTGTAACTCATAAATAAATGGTCATAAATAAGATATGGCAAGAAAGATCAATATGCATGGTGGAAATCAACTCAGTGAACAGCATACTGTAGGAGAGGTAGCATCCTTGGCACAGTAGGATGCCATGGATGCCAAGGATGCTAGCTAATGGAAAAGATAAAATTAGCTACAGTATGTACCCAGCTTAGCAGTACAGCTACAAATGTGGGCTCACTATTTACCAAGCAACAGGTCACAAATGTAATCTAATTTGTTAAAAACTGTTTATTAATGATATATAAAGTGTCCATAACTTAATTTATAAACAATTTATAAACCATTAATAAATTATAAGGGTAGTGTTACTGTAAAGTTGTACCAGTGGTACTAGATTTATATTATCATTTCTTAACAATATGAACATGAAGAGTGTTTTGGTTCCGAAAACATATACTGTATAGTGTTCTAGCCCTAGTATACATCATTTTGTTAAATAGCAGAAATGCATAAATTCAAATGTCATTCATATTTAAACAAAACAATATACCACACCTGTTGGCCTTTTAGCCCAGGTTGTCCTGGTGATCCGGGTATGCCCCTTTCACCCTGAAAGTATAAATCATAACCAAATAAATGTTTTGGAAGGTACCAATTAAGTACTGTAATATACTTGTCAGTGTGAAATCAATCAAATTGATTTGCCTGAAATGTATTTTATGTGCTTTTTTGACCTTCCTACCGAAATACCAGGCCTTCCTTGTTCACCCTTGTACCCATCTGAACCACGAGGGCCCTGTCAAGGAATAAAATAAAATTATGCAGGCATGTGTATGAGGAAGAGAGTTACTAGGGTGGAAGACACTGATTCACAACCATTGACAACTCTACAATTAAATTCTGTTATAAGTTACAAAAAATATAGAGTGCAGTTACATCTTGTGACCAGAGTTGCCAGCTGTAAAGTTATCAGCATATGCAGCTTTATATGAAAAACTAAATATTACATGTATTTATGACATTGTGTAATATAATTACCTGTATTCCTAGTTGCCCCGGAAACCCTGGAATTCCCCTTCCTCCTGGGATTCCCTTCATTTGGAAAGAATAAGCGTAAATCACGACAACCAATTCTCATGCCCTCTCTTCTGACATGAGTGGTCGTGGGTATGCTGTGGCATTGCTGCTGGTGCTTAAAGTTGTATATTTAACTATGTAGTACTCACAGGCTTACCATCAGCACCAGCAGTACCAGTGTGACCAGGGACTCCGCGGGTTCCTGGTTCTCCCTAAAGAAGTGGAAAGAGTGACATCAGTGATCAAAGAGAAGGGTTTTACTGAATGGTGGTGTTCTCTGAGCAGCATAAATAATTCATTGTGATCCTTGTAAACAACTTGGTCTCTGAAGCAAGGAGTGATCTGGCTGAAAGAGCATTCATCAGACCATGTTGAACGATCTTAGCATGCTCAAAACAGAATTTTCCAACATTGGTAAAAATAACATCTGCAAACCAGCAATGCATTTTGGGTCTAACTACATCTAGTAAAGACAAAACATAGCTTTGACCTTATAAAAACAAACATCCTTGCAACATTAGGCTTAATCTCAAGGGTTTTTTCTATAGGTAATGTTTCTTATAGGTACTTTGTAAAGTCTGAGTACCTTGTTTGTTTATGCACAATAGTTTATCTTTAAGAAAACTGTACAGCAGGACCTACCGTAACAAATCAGGCTTACACACAATGGAAAGCCCTAAGGTGCCCTGCTTTACAAAAGAGACTATTGCATTTACATTGTGTGTAGTAAGCAGAATTATTTTTAGATATATAAAAAAGGAAATCATTTCTCATATCATCACTGACCTTCACACCTGGAAGTCCAGGGGGTCCAGGAGGACAAGTACAAGGTTCTGGGGTTGGTTCAATGTAATCAGGAATGTTGGAGCACTGCAAATGAACAAAAAGCCCTTACTGTAATAGCCAAATTATAGCCACTCCTAGCAATGCCATACACATGGTGTACAATCAGTTATGTGTTTGCCAAGTATCCCACAATGAACCCACTCACAATAAGGCAAATCCGTCATTAAAGGCAGCAAGCAGCATCAATCATTTCCCCTCTGTCACAAACTGCCGTCATATTGCTCCCATGGTTTACAATATCTGTTTGTCATATGTTGCGTACACTTAAACATTGATCCAGTGGTGACACGTGGCACTAAGGCTACACAGTGACCTGGTATTAACCATTAATGTGGTGTGGTACAGTAACTGTTTTGTCCTAACAGACCCTTAGAGTTAAAGAAATATATGTCAAATTATGGCCCTGATATGGGTAGAATCAATGGTTTTCTCTGACATACCTTCTGAACCTGTTACCTTTTCATCTTCTCAAGTTTACGATTGTCTAGCCACATTCAACAGTAGTCAAAGTAAATGTAAGAAAGTATAAAACAAGCAGAGAACTTGGAATGTCTTTGTATTTTTGGGACTATTTCTTGCTCTCTGCCGACACTGATATCCAGCAGACATGTATTATAAACAGTAATTTGGCACTCACTAAGCAATTTAAAGCTGCCAAACCAACACAAACAAAGTAGGTGCCAGAAGATAATAAAAATAATATTAAGTGCGTGCCTGACAGAGCCATGTCTATTTCTCTACTATATTGTAAAGATATAGTACTGTATGTTACATAAGAAGAAATGCTGAATAATATATCTCTTATACCAAACGTTGTTAGAAAACACATACATGCTTTGTTATTATGGATATAGATAGTAGGAGCCAGAATCCTCCTATTTACTTTTTACTTATTAATTTACATTGTATAACATATGGATTCATATTTGGATAATATTGGATGTACAGTATGGTATGGATTGAGGACAAGGTTAAGATACAATACTGGTCAACAGTACTCACAACTCCTGGTATTTCACATGCTGTCTCTCTGTCATTCTGCTCTGGATCACAGTAGATGCGAAGTTTCTGAATTTCAAACTGGTTGAAACCAAACAAGAAAACATTATGGGCATTTATCTAAGCCAGTGTATTTCAAATGAGAGTTGTTGTTTCATGGGTGGCTCGTAAAATGTTGTGGGTAAAAGAATGTTGCTAATACTAAGCATATGTTTGTACTCAACAGCAAAAAGTGGATTATACAGTACAGATGCAGAATTGTCTGGGCTTTTTGCCTCCCAGCTAAAAGGGCATTGGTTCATTTTTTGCAGCCCAAAAATTTAGTTTATCAATTATTCACCCACACAAACCGTTATAAATATATTTTCTCTGTGAATGGATAGGAGTACAAATTATTTTTCTTCCACCTTTCCAGGCTGTGGTGACACAAATTGGCTGTCCAAAAACTTAATTTAAGTTGAAGTATTCCCTTAATACTGCACTCACTATACTTGTACTGTAAGTCACTTTTCAAAGTTGCCATTGTTGAGATACTGTAAAATGAATCTAATCATCTCCAGTCTTCACAGTAGTTGTATAAATGTAAGCAGATAAACAAGATACACAATGCTGATGATATACATGTATGTTGTTAATAAACTTACTGGTACAGTGGTTTCTTTGCTGACATACTTCCCAACTTGGGTCCTTCCATTAATGAAGATGCCGACAGGGGGTTCCAAGGGTAATGTTTCACTTTCCAGGTCATCAACATACAGGGTTACATCTTCCTCAGTCACCAGCAGTCGTAGCTGGTGCCATTGTTCATCGAACAGCTTCTGTATTTCATAAGAGAAGAATGTTGAAATTGACATAAACTCCTTACCCCCACCCTATAGACAGGATAATGTTCACCCCCCCGCCTGAAATTAGCTGGGCATGGTAGCTTGATGTCCCCTCACTCCAAACAGTCGAAAGTAAACAATTTAAAGAGCGTTTAGTGTAGTACTAATTTAAAGCAGGTGTTCTAAGCCCCCTCTAAAATATGTTCATTCATATTCACAGATTCATTCAATCTTTAATAGCATGTGCTTAGAAAGGCCAAAGGCATCCTACTGTTACATTAGGTGTGGGCCCAGCCATCCCTTGCAGGAACACTATTTGTCTTAAAGAGCATCCTTTATTGACTGTCTTGTTAATTGTGCATCTGGTTAATTGTGCATGACGACTGTTTGAATGTCTATTGTACTGGTTGTTCTGCCTTCTGGGATATTAAAGATTTATTGTAAAACATTTTGTTTCTATTGGACCGGTGAGGATATCCAAACTGAAGATAACTATCATCATACTTTCAGACCTGTTTATTTTAAATGCAGATGGTCATGATGATCAAGAGAAACAACCTTTTTGTGTCCCCCCTTGGGGCTAGGGGAACTTAAATGGATTCTCTTATGGTAAATGGTAAATGGACTGCAACCTTTCGGACACTCCAAAGCGCTTCTACAATTAGCCTCACATTCACCCATTCACACATACATATGTACACCGATGGCTTACAGTACACCAATGTACAGGAAGGACTAACATTGGCATATTCACACATACAGTAACCACTAAACAAATTCTTACACTCATTCTCACAGAAAAATGGCTCGAGCTACAGTATAAATATGAATAAAATGTGAAAGCCCAAAAATGAAAAAAAAAGAGTTTGCAATGATAAACGGGAACATTGGATACATTCAACCATACAGTACATGTTTGAGCCTTACTTTACATGTTAAAGTATAGCCTGCATGCACTGTGATAGTGCTTACTGCTACAATCCTGGTACTCCCAACATATGGTTGGAATAAGGCATCAGAAGCAGCTTAATCAGAAATTCCAACTGCCTTTAAAGAAGTAAAGAAGCTCTCTTGTTTTGGTTTCAGCTTCAATAATGTTCACCTGCAGTATGTACGCATTTCATGTCATGATAGGTTACAATCAGTCCTAACTAGTACAAACTCTAAATGAGATGAACAGTAAGGCAAGTATGGTCACTTTCAGAATAAATAAATTGTCCTGGTGTGACCGTTATCTCACATAGGAGTTACTACTTGGAGATTATCAAGGAAAAACAGGATAATTGTGTTCAAACTCAGCATACACTGTAGCATTACATAGCATTGCACAGCAAAACAAAACTAAAATATTGATTTCATTGGCTGAACAAATTTAAATGCATGACACATTTCCAATGCCTGAAACCACTGAGACTCGAGAAGCAAGGCTTGAGTAACCTTACAGTATTTGGTATATAGGCCTGTGTGTGTTAAAATGTATTTACCCTTGTTTGCTGTGAGAAAGTAACCATCTGAGTGCCACTGGGTGCTTTACTGGTTGTGGTGAACATGACAGTGTGAACTAATCCATTTAGAGTCACTGCCATTTGAGGTTTCCCATCCTTTGTTTGTATCCTCCACAGGTCCCAATCTTCCATGGCCACAGAGCCCTTATACTTGAGGGTTGCCACAAAGACATATGATGGAGGAAGGCCATCTGGGAATAAGGACCTTATATGTGAAATATAAAAAGGTAAGTTAGCTTTGAACATACTGTAGTGACACTGAGCACACGAACCAATGCTACGGCTTACCTTGTGGAATCACTTAAGTCAAGGTGAGATGTTATTTCATAGGCCTTAGTGCCATAAAATGAACCATGTGTCTTCTTTGCTCTTTTGGCCAAATTTAAATGCAGCAGAATGTCAAAGCCCTTCTCATCACGGGAATCTACAGGGATTCTTGATGGGCACACAGTCTCTGCAATGGATCAGAAATACAATAAGTTCAAATAACAGGTAAAGGCAGAGTGAGTGAGAGAGTGAGCGAGTGAGTGAGTGAGTGAGTGAGTGAGTGAGAGTGAGAGTGAGTGAGTGAGAGTGAGATAGAGAGAGAGAGAGAGAGAGAGAGAGAGACAGAGAGAGAGAGAGAGAGAAAGGAACTCCAGATAAATGGCTGACCATTGAAAGTTATACTGTACATAGCAATTAGGATTCCTTATTATTCTGGCAGTTAATAGAAACACAAGAAATGAAAAACAACACCAAGAACAACATTGTACCTTCACACAATTTCTGTCTTATGACTGCCTGAATCCTGGCAATAGCTTTGTAGTCTTCAACAGAGAAGACATAGGTTGAAGATGGCTTGTTTGCAATGTCCCTCAGCTCAGCTTCTTCTGTCTCCGACCCAACACCAATTGCAAAGAGAATTATTCCTTTTTTCCTTGCTGCCTCAGCTGCTTTCAAAACCTCATCCTGGGATTTCCCATCTGTGAGGACAACGGCGATTCTGGCAATGCCCTCTGGACCACGTTCAGAGAGGCCAAAGAGTTTCTCTGCGGCAAACTGAATGGCTGTTCCTGTCCTTGTGTTCCCCCCCATGTACTCAATGGACTCCATTGCTTTTATGAGGTCGTTGTTTGTGTTATACCTTCCCAATGGTATTTGTAAGACAGGGTCATCACTGTACTGGACAACTCCCACCTGGGTGAATTTCTGTCCGATATTGAAACTTGTCGTTATGTTCACCAGCCACCCCTTCACTATTTCAAAATTGACGTCTTCCACACTCCATGAGCCGTCCACAACAAAGACTAGATCACATGCTGCGGTCCTACAACCTGAAGAAGCCACAGGACACAAGACAAATTCATTTTGTGACACATAAAACAACTGCCACATTTGTTCAGATAAAGATTTCTCAAAACAAAAATGATACATATTTGGTGGCATCAAGTACAGTACCATTTAGCTAATCTTTTGGTACACTAGACTAAGTGTACTGTACAGTCAGTATACAATAGATTTTGAGATGTTTATGCGCTCAGAGCCTACATTACAGACATTACAGTATGTTTATGGACAACATGTCAGTGTCATAAAATGAAAACAGAAGCATTCTTACTTCTTATGTCTTCATCTTGTGCTTTACTAAGCAAATGGAGGAGTGTGAACCACAGACATCGAAAGAGGCAATACATGGATCTTGTATTGTAACTCATTATGAAGCAGTAAAAAGCTCCCAATGTGCACCTACAGAGAAAGGTAAGCACATGCATTGCTGTGAAAGGATAATAAGGACAATACCAGAATTTATGATGTATCATGTTATTCTTGCCAATGATCAGTGGCCATGGTGTTGACATGGAGGTGAGGTGATGCCTCAAGTTTCTTTCAATGCTTCAGCTTCATTTCACACACATGCTCATTTCCAGCAATGCTTGCTTCACATGCTCAGCTGTAAACACTGGAAGCTGCACAGTGCAATCATTGTCTCTACTGACATACTACCACAAGAGTACCTGAAGGATAAAGGCCTTGCCCTAGTGAGGTGAGAGTCACCTGTATTTACCTACTGTACAGTAACTTGTCGACAGTTTTGAACTGACAACCCGTTATTATTAAGCCTGCTGTATACATATCCAACCTCTTGGTTAGGAGAGACCAGTGAGCAAGGCAGTTAGCCAGTAAGATGAATGTGTAGTATGAATGTTGAGCAGCCCAGGGCTGGAAAAAGTGCATGTGTGTGATAACCTAAGACGGCTGTCTATTATTGAGATACAGTATGTTGCTTTATCATTTCTTCTATTAACTTTAACTTTATATTTACTTAAATTTAGACATTAAAGAGTAACTTAACACTTAAAACAAAGCAAACAGCACATACTGCACTGTACTGTATATAAGCTTGCATTAGGACACAGTGACCAAACACACAGTGAGTAAATTACGTACATTAGCACTAATTTACAATACCCTGTGTTTAACCTGTAGTATGAAATAAAATGTAATTCATAAATCAAGATAGCTGAGACAGATTGCATCTACCTCAAAGAAACAAAAAGAGCTATGGCAGCACCATAATTAGCATGATGGATACCAAAATTATGTGAAATCAAGATGTGAAATCATTAATATTTGGTAAGACACTGGCCCAACAGGTACAGTACAGGAGTAGAAATAACAACCACATAAAATTATTATACACTGTGCATTTCACTGACAACGTAGAGAGTTGCATGTAACATAAATGCATGCAGTCCATACACACACACACACACACACACACACACACACACACACACACATACAGTACACACAAAAACCGACACTTAAGTTAATAGGGAACAGTCCGACCACATGTGCTTCAAACATGATGGAATGTCAGCTACAGTAAAGTGGAAGTTGTGTCCATGCTAGTGCAATTAGCGACGAAATGGTATTCTGTGAACATCTACGTATTTTATAGCAGTTTCCAACAAGTCAAAGGAAGAAACCGCCGACATTATTAAAGTACGGAGCTGCAATGAGGACCAGACATGCTTCTTTCATAGAAAGAAATACATAAAGAAGGGGAAAAACACTGGGTGGAATTTCATAGGAACGGACTGTGCACCTCATCTAGTGTCTAGCAACCTCACTGCATCACATAGTGACATGTAAAGGTCAGTGTGAGAGAGGCCAAGACACAGGCCTGGGCCACCAAGTGTCACTGATGCCGCGCCAAGGCGCCATCACTTCTACTGTATTTTACGACTGTATTTTTCCAACATGTAAACTGTGTTCTGAAGTAACACAACTCCACCAGTCGCTAAGCTGCCATGGTTCTACAGGCCATTTTCTCCAGAATATTCCCCCGACAGAGTGCTGGGGGAGGTTGCTGGAAAGCCCCACATTGACACAGGCCAGTCTGCATGACTTTCCCCT
Organism: Aphredoderus sayanus; assembly: GCA_027564795.1. Taxonomy (NCBI): domain Eukaryota; kingdom Metazoa; phylum Chordata; class Actinopteri; order Percopsiformes; family Aphredoderidae; genus Aphredoderus; species Aphredoderus sayanus. Next base: position 9,939 of record JAODUG010029546.1, read on the forward strand.
CTACTGACTTTCCCCCAAACTGAATGTTTCTACACCTCTGCTCAGGCCACATGGAATTCATTTACAGCTTCAGACAGTGAAATTCCAGCTCTGGACATTGACCAAACACATGTAGGGGAACCAACCTTTATTTAGGGATTAAAAACTGATTATTTGACAAAACATTATTTGCCAAGGCATGGTGGTATATACACTTTTGGGCCTATGTGCATGTTACAAAGCCATTCTGAAATACTAATACGCTTAGTTGGCCGGTGAGCACAATTCTTCATATGGCGGCACTACAACCAGCAATGGTTGCAGCACATATACAGCGCAGTCGTTCATGTCTCTGCTACTGGTCATGGTGAAGGAATGGCAGGACTTTAAGTGGTATTTGGCATGCAATGATTCCTTTGGGAAAACAACCGACTCAAACACAACATAAAATGATTTGACTGGGGGTTTGTTGATGCTGTTGTTTGTATCAGTAGTTTAGTAGATTTATGTCAGGCGGACTTGTGGCTATGGTCCAGCTGGACGTAGGAGGCAGGAAGCTGTTGAACAGCTGATTTCTCCCACTTCACCAGATAACGGTTAAGAAGTTCGGAAGGGGAGGGATTAAGTCATAACATACCATAGATATGGAATGTACTGTAACAGGAGACCATAGACTGTGTCCTTCATGCATGGCTTAGTAAGCGACTACTGCATATTGTAGCTTTTTCTGTACATATGTCAATCGTCCATGTTAAAAACAAGCAGTACTGTGTAGCATGTGCTACAGCATTTCCAAGACAGGGAAATGCAAAGCCATAATGTACAGTATCTGTTTGCTATTGCAATCAACTGAAATGTGTTTTAACTTGCATGTACTGTACTATTAAGGTTAATCCTTCTGTACATCTACCTACTATATATGTGTTCCAAATAATGAGAAAAAAACAGGATCTAATTTCTTAGTAGTCAAGAATCCTTCAGGATTGTTGTACTTATTCCAGTCATTCTTCACATGACAGTAGCTCAAACAAGGGACTGATAACTGTCCCTAATGTCTTCAACATGCATTGGCTGCACAGGGCAGTACACACTGCTGTCTACAGCATTACTTTAACGTTTGCCCATGACACAATGCTAAACTTATATTACCATGGAAATGCTGAATGATCATCAAAGTTTTTGCACTATTACAAAACAACAACAACAATTTGCAGTGAAATTATAACAGGTTGATACTACAGTATGTCACTTCTTGCCAAAACACATGCAGTACAGTAAGCAATTCTTTGAGACTCCACTAGTAAGGTAGTCAATATAATAGGTATGTAATTAAGCCATGTACAGTATCATTATGCCTTAAAGACGTCTCACACACACACACACACACTCCCTCTCTCTCTATCTCATAACATCGTAACACAGCACATCATTCAGACTGTTCATAAATACTGTATATCCCTTACAAAAATGAAATGAAGAAAGCAAAATGTTACCAGTGGTCAGTGTCCAAGCCCTTACATCTAATACTCCCCCTTTCATTGATAGCCAGAAGTCGATGCTGCTCAGAGCGTGGTCTTAAAGAAGCTGGGTTAGGGTAGCAATACACATGTTCCTCTAGTGGATGAAAGCCTGCCCTTTCCAGCAGTGATGTCTCTTTGTCCCTCAGCTTTCCCCTTCCCACCCCACGAGCGCTGGATTCTTCTGGCGTGAAGCCACTCTCAATTACCAAGGGTGGAAAGGGAAGCAGATAAGGAGAGCTTCAAGCTCTGAATAAGACTGTCCAATTGGAAAATACTAGTAATGAAGACAACACACTTCCCTAAGTTAAGCTACTACCAAATAACATGTACAGTATTCGGTGAAGGACCAACATTGGTTAAGGCTACTGGGTTCATATATTCATGTGGATCAGGATATTTTTGTTATTTTAAGTGGCATATGGCAACTTGACATATTGTCTGGGCACAAAACAAAAAATGCATATTTAATGTTAGTAGTAATGTGATACTGTATACCATATTAAATGTTTTGTTTAATATTTTCAATGTACATTAAGGTAGGCAAAGTTGAAAAGAGACATTTCTGTGTGCCAGTATATTTTCTATCTGTGTGAGACACTGGTGGGAACAATGGTAGTATATTTATATAATGTACAGTAGCTAACAAAACATAAAACGAAATAGCAGATGCATCAACAATTCATGCAACTGGTTATGGGCTTAGGAACATAAACTAGTTATTACTGTGTTAATATTACCACAAATAGTTATACAACTATGGATTACTCTATACCTAGTCTTGTTGCATTCACATGTATTTACAATATACAGTTCTCTTGTTATACCTGAAATGGTGGGTTGCAAATTTCAGTGTTATCATACTGTCCTTCCAGCTGAAAGGAATCAGAAATACAGAGCCACATCTGTCCAAAATAGGAGTTTAATATTATCTGAAGGGATCGTCAGCTAATCATGTTTGCAAGGTTTTTTCTAGAACATGCCAATGGGAGAATGGACTTTTGCAGATATGCACTTCAGCAGAAGTTCATAACGATATAATATTACTTTGAAGATTTTAGAATATTTATTTAACAGCATACTTTAAAGTCTAAGACACCATGCTGTAGTAAGGATGTACAATAATATTACACTTTAATATGTAAATGATGCTCCATTATTCACCAATGTCTCTGGGAAAACAAACCTCAACAAAACCCCAACTAGAATTAAAACAGTTTCTCATGGACATGACAGGTACAGATAGGCACTGATCTAGCTATCAACATTTATCACAGTTTTTCCCTAATGTCATAGCGTGAAGTCTGGGAGACCCAGAAACAGCGAAGCCTGGTGGTGCAAACTGGAAACTATTTTCTTTTGGACTTGTTCACAGCTGTCATGGACAAGTAAAAGGAAATTCTTGGAAAACTTGACATCGGGTGGTTGTGTCACTTCAGTTAATGAAGTACAGTTTGGCTTCGCAGTGCAGTTTCTCTTTTTGGAGAGGAGGGAATGAGGAATGGAGGCATCATCTGATGTAATAATCTGCCATGTTTATCAGAGGAGATCATTATTTGTGAAAGGGGTGTGAATCCATAAATAAGAATGTGCAATGCATTATAACAGCTACAAAAACAGGGGTTCTGAACATTTTGAACCATGACCCCAGTTATTTTAATTGCACAATAAAGAAGAATACAACATACATAACCATGAGCAGTATTGAAAAAGGCACATTTGCCATTTTTTAAGATTGAACAAAAATTTTCTGAAACTAGTTTAACTACAAACACATTTTCTTGAAATGAGTTTCAAGATTGTTTAAATAATCTCCCGACATTATGAGAACCAATGCTTTAAAATGTTTAAGTAAATTTGGACAGCAACATCTCCTTGCAAGAGCTTCTGTTCGGTTACCCTGAAGCCAAGTCTCACCAACTTTCACTTTCTGCTGACCAGGGTTCTGGCTGACCAATAATGACTTCAAGTCATACGCATTAAACTGTAATTATCATGATCACTTAAATGGTCTGCCACAGAGAATAATGCAATCCATGTTTGAAGCAAGACGTTGGGCTCAAAAAGGCATTCCGGAGGGAAATCATGGAACACTAATAGTTTCCATGGATATTATGGCTGGCCGTGGAGCATCCTCGTAGCGAACACAACAGCACAGCCCTGCAAGGGTGTCGTTGCACTCACAGAGGGGGTGTCACACACAGGGTGACCACCTACTGTACCTTATGGCGTGCACAAAGGAAATTCAGCGTGCCAGGAAACACATTGTGAAATGCCACACGCAGAGTTCCTTGTAACATTCTCCAACTGTTCCTTCACTGGAGCCGAGCACCGAATCCAATGCTCTTTGTTTATTTTCATCTCCACAACAACATCTAAAAATAAGAGTGAAGGGCGTAGTCAATGTTTGTTGCTGGCCAGAGGGGGCAGAACGGACTTACTGTGGGCCTGTGTGCACTCAAAGTGTCATGCACAACATGTATAGCATGTATGAATGCATTACGCATACAGTATACTGTACAACTAATATGGTATTCTGCTGGAAAGTGGGGATATTTTCCTAGGTAGTATGATTGCATTCACCAAAACGTTTCAGTTTTTAGTTATTTTACAGGGATCCTCTCCAACTACTGTAATCGTCCACTTATCAGCCTACTTTCGAGAAATTCACTCATTTATAAACCTAAACCTTGGTAAAGCCTGCATGGGACTGCACATCATATACTGTTTGGGGGGGGGGGCCGATGTCATTTTTAAGTTTAACATTATTGGTTATATTAATGAGGCCTAGTTGTACACTAGTAACTACTGTAACTGTCACGGTCTGCCATCAACCTGTGTCTGTTTGTCTTGTTTTGGTCCGTGTTCGCCTGTGTTCCCTGTTTCAGTCTGATGTATGCCCAAGTCTGCCTGTCTTGTGTCTGTCAGTTTGCCTGTGTTCTCTATCTCCCGTTTGTGTTAGCTGCCCCTCATTGATTGCCTATTGGTTTCACCAGTCCCTCGTTAGTCCTGTCCAATGGGCTGTCTTGTGTTTGGTTATTTATGCCCTTGTGTTTTCTCTTGTCCTTGTTGGTTTATTGTCATTTTGTCTACTGTTGCCATGTATGTTCCTGCCAATTTCCTTTTTGAATAAATATTCATGTACCCGCCCTATTGTTGTGCATTTGGGTCTTACCTACAATACCTGCAACCCTGACACTAACAAAGATTCACTTAGCTTTTCATTTTGTCAAATGACAATTTTTTTCACAACACATAAATAACATCTGAAACAACTAAATCCATTCCATGGATATATACAGTACTGTACACCTACTGTATACTTTAAAGAAATATGCTTCCATGCTTCAAAAATGTTTTAGCTACAATTTACATTCCTATGTTTTCCAGTTTACCTGAAGGCTATAAGTAAATTCACACAGTCGCACAGTTTAACAGTGTGACTGAACAGTGGTTATTTTCACGTTTGTGAAATGAACAAATGTCGCTAAACGGATAGATACTCTAATTAAATGATGTTCAAGAGGCCCATAAAATAAGGATATGCTAAACATGAGGAGAACCAAACATGAAATACAAATTAAAACAAGTAGGTGTGTCCAGTTGATTAGATGTGCTTTTTCCATTACTCAAAAGTTGCCATTGTGGAACAAACTATTAAAAATATAATAAACTGCATTGTTGTGAAATTTGCAGGATTGTCACGATACCCATATGACCTATTACTTTGAAGCTACAATGCAACCATAAAAAAAGAAAAAGAAAAAAGGAAAATACTGTGTCCACCTTATAACTAAAACAAAATCTAATTGTCTTGTGTATTGCTGTTGGGTGTGTTATGGATGTTGTAGCTACATTGATAATACAGCTCGCCTCATACCCACAACACTGGAAAGTCAAAGCTACCAACAACAATAGTGGAAAATTGCAACAAAACAAATTACAGTGAATTAAAATGTGCGGGCGGACGAGGCCTTACCTTTTCCATGCAGTCTCTGAAGCAGGCGGCTGGACAGACCAAGTGTATACTGCTAGACGCTGGAGGTTAGCCAGCTTGCCATTATTGCTAATATAGGAAACGTGTAGCACTAAACTATCCAAAAGAGTTTATGTGAAGGTTGTTCAGGCTGGGATTTACATATGCTAGCTATTACCTTGGCATCAGGAAGGCCTAAGACTAGGCTAGGATGAGACACAATTTGGATGTGTGAACCTGTCTGGCCGAAGGGGTGGAGGACATCACTTGTCATGCTGTTGTCTCATCCATATGGCAGTGAGTACATGAAGCCTAGCTTGGGTTCAAAAGCAATTTATAGAACACAATTGTATTAAAAGACAAGTTAATACTTTTTTTACTTTTATTATAAAGAACAGACATTCAAAGACAACTCAGATTCACCTGAGATAATTTTAAATAAACATCGAATAAAGGTGGTGCATTTGTTTTAAATTTGTTTTTACAAATGCATGCAGTGTTATGGGATGCTTCCAACTGAACTGCAATGTCGGTGTTTCCTGTGTGAAACCTTTGCCCAACCCTGGCAGATCAGATATTTACTTCAGTTCAAAATGTGTCACTATGGGGTTCACTTGCAATGCATATTTGAGCTTGACTTATCTAAAACATACATGTATGAACAATAAACAATCCAACATTGAATCTTCATGTCACCATTCTTATCGGCTGACTACTGTACTGTATGTAAAACATCGTTTCCTTTGCCTTTATGGATGACCTCTTGACCTCTGAGGTTGTGAAGACCTCTGAGAGGACCTCTGAGAGGACCTCTGAGAGGACCTCTGAGAGGATCTTTGCGGCTGAGAGACCCTCTGCGGCTGAGAGGACAACTGGGGCTCCTGTTGAGGTGTTCTGTTGGTGGAATTGAGCAGCTGGCATCCAGAGGTCAAGCAGATCCCCGGTACTCCCCTGAGCCCTGGATGGCCCTGAAGTCCGGCGCGGCCTGGGTGTCCCCTCTCACCCTGTTTCCCTGGCTGCCCGTTAAAAGCTCTACCAGGACGCCCATGTTGACCTGTTGGGTGGATACAACATGCTGTAGCACATACATCCAAGTCTGTCTGAAAGCCTAGTCTCAGCCCCTTCCGTCCATTAGCACTACGTCACATAAGCAACTCTGTACTGAAAGTCTGATGCCTATACCACTGTAAGCTGGCACTTACAGCACTTTCCGGAAGTGAGGAAGAAGTCAATATTCATTTGCTGTAAGCATTGTCACTCACAAGTCTGTATTTGTAATACTGGTGCGACGCTAGTGCAGTGCTTTATTTAAGTTTTTCCATTTATTTGAAGCAGTAACCGTAGACTACTTATTTAACAGATTTACAAGACCTGCAAACAGCCAGAGTTGTGTTGTTAAGTTTCCCAACCAATTCTTCAGTGTTAGTTTGATGTCCGACTTAGTCATTGAGTTATGTAGCTGGTCGTCGTGCATGTCAATCAAAATACCTCTCTGTCAAGTAGGCGGGTCTTGATGCAGTTAGCCAGTGCTGTATCCCAGACTTTATGTAAGTAAAATCTGGAATACTGTATAAGATACAGTACCTCTTGTTTCTTGAGATTTACAGATGGCTAACACCTCCACTGACTACTTGCATAGGAAGTAAGTGCTTTACTTCAGGGAAATACTGAGGTTTTAGCCAGTTACTGAGAGTCCATAAGCCCTTTGGGCGAAATGTCCTCAAGGGGCATTGGACTCTCATTGAAATGTCCTCAAGGGGCATTTCAATTTTAAACACTAATGGTTTGATTTGTGGGCATTTACCCTTTGCTCCCTGGTCTCCAACGTAGCCAGGAAGGCCATAGCCTTTAGCGCCCTTATCACCCTGTGATCCTCGTTCACCTGGAAGCCAAACAACAGTTTAATGTATCAGGATTAAATACATAAAAAACAGTCCATCCCAAAATACAATGACCCTAGATGTGAACTGTGGTTTATGTGATTAAATCCCACTGTCCTGTGGTTCAAAATGATTCAGTGCACTACCTTTTTGTGCCAGCAGAAGGCATCAACCACAACAGTATGACGTGACGTGGTTGGCGCCATCTGCTGGTAGTGCGTTTGAAACCCAAGGACAGCGGGAGGGTTAATGACCATACAGTACAGTATGTGTTACTGAGATCATGGCTAAACTAACTAATCTTCAGTTCCATTGGCGTGGCTGGGGAATGTACCATAAATGTGATATAATGCTAAACCCTCTAACCCTCAATACATTTCAACTAACCACAGGAGCAGTTACTGTATAATACCATATCTAATCAAATCTAAGTATATTTAATTTAGCACTGTGAGTTTTAATTTGTTACATTTCAAAGACAATCATTTCATGATTCATACTGACTGTACTATGATGTGCTATAATGTGCATGTCACACCTGTTGGTCCTTGTTTGCCTGGATCCCCAGTTTCTCCATAAAAACCGGGCTGTCCCACTTCACCTTCAACACCATCCAAACCAGGGTCCCCCTTAGATCATATATGCAGTTTTCTTAATATTAATATTGTGAAATATAAGGTACACTTCTTGATTGTGTTACAGTGCCAACAGCATGATACATTTCAGCCCCGTATCACAGTTTATGTTTCAAAAACAACACAGGGGAGGGGTAGAGAACAGAGAGCCTTTAGTATGGTGTGGGGAGGAGTAGAGAGGTGTGCCATTCACCATTCATGTATGGGAGGAGTATGTACTATCAAAGTTTCAAAACAAACAACAATCCCCAATTCTGGTTTTGACAATAGCGGCAATATGCACACAAGTTGATTAAATGTCCCTTCAAATATTTCAGTTTAATAATTACTGATTCTTGCATTGGAGACTCAGCATCCATTCCTTTAAATTCATGTAGTATATATGTATCTGCGGTTCATGAACATTTATCAGCCTGAGGGTCTTGGTGATTAAAGCAGTTGTGGAACATGGATTGGTTATGCCTTGCATAATAAATGTGGAAAAGGGTTTTCAGTCCAAGGACAGGCCTAGTGTGTTCCAAAATCCATTCGACACAGACCAAGTGCCTCGTCTGTGACTTCTTATTTGTCCTCATGGAGATGTGGAAAATCAGTATGTTTTCATTCCAAACAATACTGCCAAACTTCTCTCTCTCTCTCTCTCTCTCTCTCTCTCTCTCTCACACACACACACACACTCTATCTCTCCCTCTCTTTTTTCGTGCGCTTGTCAAATTGGACTTCAAACTGGTGCCGACGATGCGCGCCCAGATAAGCTCGGGGAGGAGAAAGAGACGGCTGTGTTGGTGGTGCACGAGCGAAAGAGTGTGTGGCAGAAAGGGGGGGGGGGGTTACAGACACACACACACAGAAAGGTAATGTAGATGTTTCACCTAGATTGGGCTTTATGAGGTGCATACTGTAGCCTATGTGTTACACACAGATATATATTTTTTTCTGTCAGAAATGATCAGTATGATCGTGGTTGTGAACAGGCTAGACCAGCTCACAATAAAATAAAAAAAATAAAGAAAAATAAAAACGTAATAGTATACTATTGCATTTGCAATAGTAACGTTTCACTGGTTAGGCCTAGTACTATTTAAAGGTGCATTTTAGTAAACCTCCTGCAAAGCCCTGGCTCTGTAAATTGGAACGAAAATAAACAAAGTGGTGCAGACCGCACCACATAACACTATCCCATCCTTGTGTGTCCAGTGTGGGGAGGACAGAGCTTCTGAGGGAGTCTTTGCAGATTCCTCATAAAAATGTTCTCCCCACTGATGTTTGCAAATTGTTAGTTGTTGCAAGTTTTTATTGTAAGATATACCTTAAATATAGTTCTACAACAACACAGAGTAACAAAGATAATACATATAATACAGT
>JAODUG010029557.1:0-19285 GCA_027564795.1 Aphredoderus sayanus
CTCTCTCTCTCTCTCTCTCCCTCTCTCTCTCTCTCTCTCTCTCTCTCTCTCTCTCTCTCTCTCTCCCTCTCTCTCTGACTCAGTCTGTTCATCTTTCCCTGGGGGTGCAGGGTAACAGTATCATACAGGTCTTCAGTATCTTTAGCCCCTGTGTTCCTTGTCCAGTTATATGAAAGAGGATTTGTATCGGCTGTAAATAGACTGCCCACATCTCATCACTTTGCTATCATGATCTCAACTGACCTGCCTAAAAGCTATAGGTCTTAATAACATTTCTGAGTTCTACTTCTCTGCATCATTCTCACACTCTTACGCGCCTGTGAATCAGACCACCACCACCTCATATCATAAAAGCAGGGATGTAATTACTAAGCCCACTGTCCCCCCAGGCATTCCTCCACCCATCTATCATTGATTTATTGGGGCTTCTTACCCCACACACGTACAGCACTGTACGTACAGCACACTGACACATGGTTTGTAAAGTGTAGAATAACCGACTACTGAACGAAAATGTATACAGATATAGCACCATCTAATATAAAATAAAATAAATAAAAACATTTCTAACATATCTTTAAAGTTTATGGGAATGTCTTCTCAAGTTATGTCAATGAGAGGAATGGAGGTTAATGTATATGATCAGTGGTCTCGCAAACATTTAATTCTGCTGCTTACTACACTTCTTTCATGATGGTCATCATGTCAAATTAGGCAACCATAGTTCCATATATTATTGTCGTGTTTTGGCCGGAAGACTGGCAACACTACAAGTATCATACCAACAAAACATTACTTTCACCAACTTCAAAGTGACAACTTTCACGGCTGATGTGACATCTTGCCATTATAGAAACTATTCCTGATATGAAGTTTGATAAAGCGTCTTCTTGGTTTACACTCTGCTTTTGTCATCCTCTATGTAATTATAATGTATTCCTCAGTAATGAGAAGCTATTAATCTGGGGCTGTTCATTGACCATTTATCTAATCATGAAGTTGAAATCATACCATGTAAGCAAGAACCTTATAGAGACTGTTTATAGAAGCCTTGTTTAAAGCTTTTTAACCTTTAACCTTTATGTGTACATGGTGAAAATGCACTTGGGGGCTAAGAAAAATAACAAACTGTCCAGAGTTATAACTATTGGCAGTATAGTTACTGTATACATGTACTAGCCTATATAAAATGCAGGTCACACAAAAAGCTTGTCAAATTGGGTCTGATCCTGTTTATCCCCTTTACAAAGAATGTATAAAATTGCCCTCAGGAAAAGAGATGTGACTATGTGACTACTATTTTTAACCCACCTGCTGTCCTCTGGGTCAGACTGACCCAACGCACTACCTCGTTGCGCAGTTGGCATAATGGCAGCTGGACATACCTCAGAGATATAAAGGATTTTATAACAAAGTTATGTGAATAATAGAAAATAAATTACTAAATAACCAAAAGTTCAGGGCTTGAGCATCAGAATCCACCATCCGCTCTGCCCTTGGAACAAAACATTATAGCCTTAACAAAACTTTTACAATAGACTAAAAGTTACCTAATCTCAAGTTATTACTATTTAAAGCTAGCGAAAGCCAAGGGTATAGCATGTTTTGCCAGCAAATCAGTAGTGCTTTTATTTTGAAAGAGTAAATTATTTACTGGAGAAAAACTGGCAAAAACAAACTATAAGTAAAAACATTTTGTTCTCCGAAGTATAATTTTTGGGGAGATATGTCCTCAGTGATGTCCCACAGCACTGCACGACGCCTAGACCCCTTTTCCATGATATTTTGAGTGTTATTTTTTTTTCTTTTTCTTTCTTGGAAATTCTAAAAAGCTAAAGAATAATTAGGCTCAGAGAAAATGGCTCTCTTGACTTCATTATGTAAATGTCCTTGCCAAATGTAATGAAAATATAAAAATACTGTAGTTATTCAGTTTGCTTTAACTTAACACCCCCTTTTTAAATGATATGCCATTTATTGAGCAATTATTGTGATTATATAATTTTTCTAGATGATTCTGTGTCAGATTTGTTCTATTTTTGTTCTCATGCTAATTTTCCAATTGTTGAAGCAATACTGTGGATTGGAAATTCATGTGTCCATATTAATGTGCACTTAACAATGTCTGTTTCAGGCATATCAGCAATGCAGTGCAAAGATTCTATCTCTACAATGACCTTCTTGCTCTTGTTATTATACACTGTGCATTGGAATAGAACAATATTCTTTTGTGCATCCTCAAGCAGTTACTTGGGGTATTATTCCACTATGATTAAATATTGACACTTTTTCATGGAAAACAATGTGACAAAATCTAAACTAATTTTATCCAGCGTTCAAACACTCCCTGTTTGAATAGTTATTAAAAATCAGCAGATTTGAGTTTGAGATTAGAGAGGACAAATAAAGATTGTCCAAGAAGACTGAAGTTTAACAGTGAGCTGTAGTTAATAAAATATTAAAAGTTAGTTGAACATTTTAAATCTCACTGACCATGCAAGTTAGTCTTAATTTTCTACACTTTACTGTCTAAATTCTTTACAAATTCTGGTATTTTGAATAATTTACTGCTAAAATTTTTCATGACTCATTTTTAACACCTGTTACATTTTAAACGTAATTAAGCCTTACGGACACAGACACACGCAGTCCAATACACCTCCAATGTCAACTGTGACAGATTATTAGCAGTTATTTTCAAAGACACTGGATTTTGGCAAGGTGACTTCAATGTCTGACTATCACCACCCTGAGGGTGGTGATAGTCACATTCAGCTATGGATTTCAAAGACATGACTTTGTTATGTCTCAAATTACATATGATGTATTACATGTGTAGACAGCATCTACACTGTCAATTCATTTCCAGACTCAACCCTATCATCTGCATCTGGTCTTTGCTTTAGCCCTTGTGATGTCCTTCGAGTAAAAATGACCCAAATCACTAGCTCTTTGTGACAGAGATCAATGTATCAAGGTATCAATATCAGTCTACACAACATAACGTCCCCATTGAACATATTTAGGCTTCACACCGCAGGCAAATCAGATTGTTTTCTAATAAGTTCAAAAGAGACAACTGTCCATTGTTATTTGCATTGTTATCACTAACCTATTTGCATGGGTTGCTGTGGTAACGACATAGGCGCCAGGATACATAGCTACACATTCCAACTCGGATTTAAGAGAAATGCGGACGCATGCCCTCAAAACAGTCACAGCACATATCTCCTCTGTGGAAACATACAAACTCGACAATGGAGCTGTTTTGTGCTACTCTGAACTCTCTCTAGCTGTACATTGAGCCCACCGTGACTTCACCATGAAACATTGCAAACTATACCAGTCTCCTCCGTCTGTGCGTTTGCTGGTGCACACAACTGGTGACTAGTGTGTGATGGAGGAAGAAATGTACATTTTACATTGCATTGTTGTTGTAGTCATGGTGGGCTTCACTGTGCAGCGAGAGAGCGACGACAAGAGCATTGTGAGAACTGAAAAAGACACTCTGAAATCTGATTTTAGCAGGCAGAGTTCAGACTGCCATGCATCTGTATAAATCCAATTGCATTTCAAACCACCTCAACATTTCAAACTATGTAAATGTGGATTTCATGTGATTTGCTGCATTTCAGACTAGCAAAAACCAATATGGATACAATCTGGATATGCTAAACAGTCTATACATGCCAGCCTATAACACGAGGGGCAGAGCTTTAATGTGTGTGTTGCATATACATTTCTTGCACTTGATGCATGCACTGTATACTGTGTCTTTTGATTCTACTGGCCACAAGCTTGAAAGATGAAAATACTACAGGAATCAGGATCAGGAATTGTACATCCGTCTGTCCGTCACTGTCCTCACTCACTCACTCACTCACTCACTCACTCACTCATTCACTCACTTAGATATTAAAGTTGTCAAGGAAAGCTATTCAGACATACAAAATCAAATATAAGTCATTGAAAAGTGGTCCATGAATCAACTGGAGGCATTGAACTCTGCTAAAATTGAACTTTACCATGTATGCCTTTCAGCAGCAGTTATGGGAACAATAAGACTATAATCTTAAAATATAGGCATGTATTTGTTTTCAACATTGCTGTTTATCATATGCAGAGGCTGAAAAGCATGCCACACATCAAAACCCATCTTATGTGTACTTATAATCTCTTGAGACTCTTACAGAAACCGTGCTTCACAGGTTTTGATGGTTCAGCCATTTCTGTTTTTTTATATAAAGCTGCTATAATTGAAGGTAGTTTTGCATTGGGTGCTTGCTATATATTATCTGACCTGATAGCCATGGGATGATGATAATGGAGCCATATGTTGTTGTTCTTGGTACAATTGTCACATTAAAATAAAGTGTTAACAATATGGGTAGATGAACTACAGCCGCTTTATTGTTGAATGTCTATAGACATTCAGTTGTGAATTAACGATACCTGTATTTTGTTCATAGTTTGTAGATCATCTACATATGAATTCTATAAACATTCAACTGAGAAATTATACTTCTATTCTGTTGATAGTTTGTAGAGCATCTACAGATTGACTATCCACATAAAGTCTTAGTTTTAGAACTTTATATTTTAAGTGGTGTAAAGGAGAACTGCCACTACTAACAGTATGATATGTTTGTCTTTGTCTGAGAGAGGGTTCATGGACGACGTTACTGACAAAAAAAGTTTTCATCTTGTCAGAAGTATGGATGAAAAACGTATTCCACCTGCGTGGCTGTATTTTTAAAAATAATATTATATTACAGTATATAATGAATGAATGAATGAATGAATTAAAACAAAAATAAATCTGTAAATAAATATTTTTCTGAAGAAGCTGCCTGTAATATTTGTGCCTACTAATTCCATTATTGGTTGCAGTTCACATTGCAACAGGACTAAATACAATATTGCGGCAGCTCAGTTATGGGTTTACCAATTAATAGCAAAGGCCTAATAATTTAGGATACAGCAATAAACCAAATAGTCTTAGGAATTCATTATTATTCATTATCCACCCCACTGGACTCGTACCTGAAGGAATATAATTAACTTTATTTTCAGCACATCATTCATGTATTACCTCACTACACAACACACAGAAACACAGCTCTATTCTCTGAAATACGGTTTTTACTGAGGAGGTATTAATGGGTCCTTAATTAACAGAGCTGCACTGTCACATATTCTGTTTAATGTTTAATTCTGTATACATTCAAAACCGTACTATGTTCCTAAATTTGGGTTTGTGTGTGTGTCCTTGAATAACATTAAAAGTAAAAAAAAACTACTTGGAAACAGGTTTTTTTTTTACCATTGAATTGCATTACCTAAATAAATAGCCAGTGGCAAGCCTCAGTGATTAAGTGGACTGGTGAATAGGTGCTGTCTGCAAATGTACTAGTGATCAATGAATACCGAGCAGCACAAGAACATCTTTCACCTCAATAGTTTTTGGCATCTTCCAAAGAAAATGCTGAGCTTGACCATGCAAAGACTAGTGCTATGGTGGGCTAATGGTTGTGGCTGTAGCCTCACAACAAGAAGGTCCTAGTCTAGGTCCAGTTTACTGGGACTATTCTTGATTGCATGTTCTCCCAGTGCTCACCTTCCTCCATGGGTTTTCCCCTCAGCAATATGTATGCTACGCTAATATACTGTTAGGAGTAGAGTGGTGAGTGCAGGCGACCAAAAAAGAAAGACGCTTCACAACAGAGGGTATGCTCGGCATATTTAATATAGATTCAAAGCAATACAAAAACTGACTCTTAGTCGTTGCCATAAGACACACAACATACCGAAATACCCCTCCAACCCACAGGTGCAAACAATGTGTGCGATTGGGGCTGGGGAATCGGTGCTCCCGCACCCCGACGAGGACACACAGGAGTTGGGAGCGTTGAGCATCGGTGCTGCCCTGGGCGTTACATATACAGCATCTGCCTCTGGCATTAAATTTGAGCTAGTCACAAGTCAGCCTAAAAGTTGACGTATGATTTTATGGAAAGGTCTATTCTACTCATGATATTGTCTCTTCTTACGTATCCCCTCTGGCCGCCTTCTATTTGTTTATTTTTGACACTATAGAGTATCTGCTGGAATGAAGCCTTTTTATTTTGTTGTTTCCTTCTAGCATGCCCCTTTCTAGTACCTCCTGCCCATTAAGAACAATTATATACTTTTCCTACTTTGGAAAAGGAGTGTTTGTGTCATATTAATGTTAATAATATGCTTTTACTCCTATGTGTAAAAGTAAGACTAAAATTGCATCACTCTGAGTTTTTGGTCAGCGAGGACCAATTCCCTGTACTCTGAGACGGTCTATAACTATGTGCCCTGGAGATGGCCCCATGCTACAGCATGATGTGACTGCCCACTGATCCTAAGTAGTTGGAATGGTTCAAAGGCAGAGGACATATTTCCCATAGGGGATGTATAACTTGGTACACTTGGTGCACATCGACCTCACTGAATCAGTTTGAGTATTTTTGCATATAAGCCTACAATTTTTATGATTAAATCATGACTCCGTGCATTTTGAATCTCCACCTTTGACCATGCAGCAAACTCAAAACTACTACACAGTGGCTTTGTAATGAATATGAGTTTTTGTACAGTTTCTGTTGAATTGTTCTAACTTTTTTATATTCTGCTTGAATCACATTTAGCTATACTGTAAGTAAATGCTGTGTGACCCATAGCCACGTGGAAGCCATCCCATGGGTAAAAGATTATGCATACCAGTGACTATGATTTTCTGCCACTTTCTGCCAAAATAAGCGCAATAGCATCTGAGAGCAAAACAAACGCCACCCTCAAACATGCACTACCACATACATGTAGCTGGCCCAGATACAGTATGTAAACAAAGAGTAGCTTGGATTATATGGAGTGTGATGTTCTTCTCTGCTCAGGACAAATTGCTCCACTATATATGTACCTAGAAAGTTTGCTGATATATTATATGTTTAAAATATTAAGAGAAGCTTTAACCTGGTCCAACCCCGGCAACAAATAGTTGTACCCTTTATGATGGATTCCTTGACTTTGATTACTGAGAGAGCAGGGACACTGGAGCAGACAGAAGAAGCCCGTCCAAGAGATGGCAGCCAAAATAGTCATCAACATCAGCCTATTTCTAGCAGACAAATGACCCAAAAAGAGTGGGAGGAGAGATTAGTAGGGGGAAGGGAATAATGTTTCCCCTTTGAAGAGATATTATGCAGGTCAGGTATAGACCCATGTTCCACTTGTCACAGAGGGGAGTGAGAGAGGTATTTTAACTTACAGGGAGAAAGCTGCCCTGAGGGACCCAGAGAGGTATGTTAATTAATACATAAATCATAAATCACCACCTTTTTCTTGAACAGGGAACGCAGAGTGTCCCTGACAAGAATTGTGGGCGAGCACATGCGTGCGTGCATGTTTGTGTGTGTGTGTGTGTGCATGCAGGGTTTTTTGGAAAGGCGGGGGAAAAAGCCCCTGCTCTTTCCCATTCTTTGCCCCCCCTCACACACACACACACACCCTCCCCCAAAGGAAATGATCGGACACATCTGTTTCCTTGAGATAAAGGACTGCTCACCACATCCCCAGAGCTGTGAAAAGTTGGCACAGCACACACTGGCAGTATGCTCATGTAACAGGCCCTGTCACTGACACTGAGACAGTGAGAAAGGTAGTGTGAGTGATAGAGAGGGAATAGTTGAAGGGAGGGTCAGCAGTACATAAGATGTTCAATGGGTATAGTCCATTATGGGTATACAGTATATTGGACTATATGTAGTCCAGCTGGGATCTCAGTCATTTGAAATTAATAGACAAAGGAGTGCAATCATCCCAGAAAAACTATATTGGATGGATTGATTGCATTTGTGACCACCTTGCAATGCATAGACACACACACGCACATGCACACACACACGCACGCACACACACACACACACACACACATACATACAGTACACTGTATTATGTATATATATTTCTATACACGCATACACTCATCTACTACAGTGTACCAACATGTTACTACTGTGGACTATAAATCCAGAAAATTAAATTCAACAGAGAAACTTTCTAAAAGTTAAATTACATCTAACACTATTTTTTTTTTTTTTTTTACTTTCCAAGGTTCTTCATTTACAATCCCACTTCTCACCATAAGCGGTTGTGCCAGCCTTTTATTGATTGCGCAGTTTAACAAGTGAGCCACTATCGCTGCCTTTTCACTGCGTAAACCTGTAAATGGTTCACCTTCACTTAAAGTGCAAGATGCACAACTTCAAACGCAGGTCAGAAACCTTATAAAATTGAGGCTGTGCTTGGTGCTTCACATGCAGTGTACAATTTAACATATTCTACTTTATGTTATAGCAGATTTTTAATAGATGTTATGACCTTTGTAAGATCCTTATCAAAACTCTTGATATCTTTAAAAAATGTTGTGCTCATTAGCTTGATAACAGAAAGGAAGTCTGTAAAAGTGGATTATCTTTCCAGGCTCTCTACCAGTGGCAGTTTGTCAATGCGGGGTTCTGGGGCGCCACCCCCTCTAGATAACTAGAGAAGAATTACTACTTAACCATTCTAAACATGCATTAATTAGATGATAATAATAATAATAATAATAATAATAATAATAATAATAATAATTAAGTAATACTGTTTACTTAAATGATGCATGGTACCTGTGTCTGTCAAAATTGTATTTGGTTAAATTCTTTGTGAATACACATACTTCCTGGGTGAAGGGCGCTGGCCATATGAATGTGTATGTACTGTAAGTTCTTCAACTTTTGACAAGCCGGTGACCTGAGGCTGCTCTCTAATTGGCTGCTTAAAGATTTTCCACAGAGTGCAGGGCTGTGCCCCAGACAGTCCCACTATTGACAGAGAATTGGTATTGTTTCACTATCAGCCACCCGCCACAAGTATTGTATACTAGTATACTGTAACTTCACTTACAGTAAAACCTACTGACAATGTACAGTACAAGCATTTGTCTCCAGCCTCTGCTTTAATGTTAACCCCCAATGCATGCTGTCCTATATGTTACATCTCAAGGAATATCAATAGACCAAGTAAAGTATTCACATGAATCGATACAGCAGAATAGACAACTTTCAGGAGACACAGTGACACACGTGTGACATGCTGTACCCTGACATTAAATCAGATGTCTGGAGACCTGTTTGTGTGTGTGTGTGTGTGTGTGTGTGTGTGTGTGTGTGTGTGTGTGACCCAAATAACAACAGAACCTGTATTGTGCTAGAGGTCCCTTGCTGGTGCAGATTTGCAGAACTGCTGAAAAAAAACTGTAGGAACACTGTGATGCGGTCAGAATAAAGTAACATGAATGGAAGTGTTGAGTTTAATTGACCCTGTTCTAAACAATGGACCCCCTGTGGGTGATTTAGTAGAGTCGGAATTCATACGAGCCATTAAGTGAGCACACAGTCACACCTGAAAAAAAAGACAATTAGTTGAAATAAATAATTCCATTTACTTGGGTACATTTACATATGATAACGCTTTTACTTGAATATTTAGGATGTGACCTAAATAGTAAGAGGAAAATGGTAAAAGGTTATAATGCTGGCTTATAAAATAGATTTTTACAGAGAAGACTATAATTCACTGCCCAACTTAGCTGAGAACATCAAGGTCATACACAGCCTCTGTCCAGTCATCTGCCTCGTTACCTGTCATCCATTTTGACTAATGTCTCCATATGGAAAGCCTGGAAAGAGATTTAGGTACAAACAATAGTTCTAAACTATAAAGTTATTACATTTTACTATATGTAGTCTGTTTCATAGATCATCACAGCCCTTGAATATAACTGTTTCCACAGAATGTGTTGCTGCCATTTTGTAGCAGTTTTGTTTATGTATTTCTGTTTGGTATATAGGCTTCCATTATTTTGGTGCCTAATAACTATGTAAATAGACATTCAAGCACATCTGATCCAGATAACTGCCAGTTATCAACAGCTAGTCTTACAGAGTTGGACTTCCTATTCTGGATGTGGAGGTTCTCCTTTTTCTGTTTGTTACTCTGGCTGTGTATGGAGATGTCTAAACGAAGGCATGTGTTTTTGTGTTATCTTTCAGATCCATGTTCTGCATTCCCACCCTTCACTCCGCCTCTGGTCTGTGACTCTGCTGAACTGCACACCCTGCACCTAAATCCTGCAATCTGCTAAACAAGATTCAGCTGTCCACCTGTCCACCTTGTCAGATTGTGTGATTGTGTCACAGTGTCATACCTAAATGATTCTAGCCTGAATCCATTGCTGAGTCCACTAGAGCTTTGAACATGACATAATCCTGAAGAGGAATAGCATGTTTAATTTTACTGTGTAAACAAGCTAGCTGCACCTGTTATTGCACATACAAAGTACTCCTGAACCAAAGTGATGCTTCCTCAGAAATCTTTTCTAGAACTAATCAGTTCTAATCACAGTGATTGCTCTCAGCATAAAATTAATCTAATTCTCCGTCAAAGCTGTTTCCAGTTACTTAAGATGGGATCTCTCTTTCTCTCACTCTGTCTTTATTTCTCTCTCTTCGGGCCATGGTTAATTAAAATGGAAACGAAAGGCAGTGTGTTTAAGGATTTGCAGTCGGTAATTCAGGTCAACCTATAGTACCATCTTTTTCAAGTTAATTATAACACCCTATGAATCATATTAAGTCGATTTTCAGCTGGGAGTGAAAGGGAAAGTTTGTTGAAAAATGTATGTGTTAATTGAGCTGTAAAATAGAAGGGGGGCAGTGGGACTTTTGAACAGACTTTTGAAATGATTTCATTGTAAATGGTGCCATGAAAATAAAATCTGTAAGTGAATGTGAGGTTCCTGTGTTATGTTTAGTAGCATGTTTGCACACGTGTCAATCACATGGATTGACTCCTTATTGTAAATAATGAAGGAAATACAGTACGCATTTAAATATATAATTTTATATGTGTACAGTCGGTATATTTCAACTTCAGTGCCATCACTTATTAAATATGTTTACTCTTAAATGTTAGATTATTCAAAAACTGAGAATAAGAAAACCCAGGAGAATTTGAAACGTGACATTAGAGGCCTGTATAGAGTAATGTTCTGTGAACTAACCTTATTGGCACAGCCCATAGCCCCAAATATACTGTAGCAATACTGCATGCCATTGTAGGTGCCTATAGGACCCACACCTGAGGCTTGTTAACATTCTGCTATGGTAGCTTACACACTTGGAAGGACCCCAAGGCAAATACACACGCACCTGGCTATACTATTATGCCTAAAAAACACATTTTATAATATCTTGGAGGCCGATATTCCATCATCATTCAATCATCTGGTGGAGCTCTGTGTCAAGCAAAGATGGCCTTGAGCCTTGCCATTACTTTTTGACTTGCACCCAGAATGGGTATAAACCCAGACATTACTATCTCATGTAGTCTCCAGATATACTATTTAATATGTTGGTAAAAGTAAATGATCTATATTTTAGGTGCTGTAATTAAAATTTCATAGAGATACAGTATGTTGGCACTAAAGTCAATTTCCCATTCATAAGGAAAATTATACATCAAAATGCAAATTTATGCTTAAATATTTTATTGCTAATTATAATGTTGATAATATAATACTACTACTACTACTACTACTACTACCACTACTACTACTACTAATAATAATAATAAAAATAATACTAATAATAATACCATAATAGATACTATAATAATTTTAATAATTTACACAAAATCTGAAATACAACTGTTGTCAGTAATGACAAGTAATATATATTTAGTAAATGTTGTTGAAAAGTATTTCCCACATTCCTCCCATTTAAATTGCCATATTCTAGTGATAGAAGCTACATTCAGAAGTTCCCATCCCACCCGTCCCATCACAACCTAAGAAACAGAAAATATTTCAGTAAATAAGAACAGAGAAAACGGTTTCATTATATCTTCAACAGAAAAAAGGGGCAATGGTACAGACCAGTATTATCATTATGGTCAGGACCGTTACATTATTGCCATGTTTTAGCAAGGAGGGTAATGGGTAAGGGGTTAGGTGTTGTACAGTGTGTGATAGTGAACAAAAAGTTGTTGTTATTATAGGGGCTGATTCACACCTCAATGAATAAGATCACTACCTCAGGCATTACAAGTCAGCATGTAATGGTTGGCTGTGTCAGAGTGTGTCTGTGCATGTAACTCAAAATCCCGTCTCTTGATTTTGCTTTTAATCAAACTTTATAAATCTGTTGACAGCAACTCAAGGATTAGTGGATTAGAGTATTTTGCAATGAATCAATCCTAACTCTCCTCACAAAATGTGGCCTAAACTTATGAAATGTGGAAGTTGATCGTTCTCTTCCCAAAGCAACATCACAAAGTCATTCTGAATGAGTTGCGGAAAATAAATTAAATGCTTTTTTCTCTAGACTTGATTGATAGATATGCCCTAAACTTCATATGTGGAAGCTATGAACCATCACCAGGCCTGTGAGGAACAGATTTAAACCTTTTTGTTGGCATAGCATATTTTTGAGTGCCATTCTATATGATGTTTTATTGATCATTAATGTTCTGCAGAAGAAGGGGAATATGGACCATGGATGTACAGTACATTGAGTTTCAATTAATCAGATTTTATGTAGAGAACTGGTATGGGACAAGAGGAAGGGTACATTGTAACTTGGGATTCAAATATGTTTAGAGGGTACATGAACCTGAACAAAATGATATACAAATAAGAGCAGTTTACAAATATTTACCTCCCTACTGACATACAGTATAAATACATTACCTAACCCTACCTGCTCCTTAAAGGTATAGTAAGTGATTGTAAGCTAATACCTTTTTGTAAAATTGCACACTGCTATCTCCTGGTTTGAATCTATCTGTCAGACTGCTCCTACCAAGTCCTCTGGGATGGATGCCTTTCCAAACCCTGCCCACTCAAAACAGCAGTCCCCCAAGGATCTGTCCTGGACAACCAACTATCATGCACAGCAAACATCACCGCTACGTCTCGTGCCTGCAGATTCTCACTTTACAACATCAGAAGGATAAGGCCATACCTCACAAGGGAAGCGACACAACTCCTGGTCCAAGATCTAGTGATCTCTCGCCTGGACCACTGCAACTCGCTGCTACCCAGACACTCCGGGTAGCAGCGGTAACCAACGCAAGTTCTCCCATGTAATCCCCCTCTTCCGAGAACTTCACTGGCTCCCCATTGTAGCTCGCATCCAATTCAAGGCACTGGTGCTGGCCTACAAGGCAGTACATGGAACGGCCCCAAGCCATCTCCGAGCAATGGTACGGTTTCAGGCCCCAAAAAGAGCACTTTGTTTTACCCTGTCGGTAGGCCAGCTAGCGATTCCACCTTTACGAAGCCTTAAGACTCATTCATCAAAGTCTCGCCTATTCTCTGTCATGGTACCACAGTGGTGGAACGAGCTTTCAGCAACAGTCAGAACTGCAGAAACATTACCCATCTTCTGTAAGAGACTCAAGACGCATCTCTTCTCTTCTCTTTTCTCATAGTGTCAACTTTGCATCCCCCGTTTACTCCTCATGCACTTGCCCTTACTTCTCATGCTCTTATGCTCTTTCTATATTTAACTTCATTAGTTAGCCCTTTACCTATTGTGTACCTACTGTATATGGTTGATTACGTGGTAGTAGAGATGATGACATTAAGCGTCTGCCAAATGCGGTAAATGTAAATGTAAATTCACAAAATATTTCCTGTATATCTGTGCGTGCTGACTGTCTGCACATTCAAGGGTATGCATTCTTAAGGTACAAAACAGTATCACAAAATAAAGACAAAGCTCATCACTTATTGACTAAACTACGGATGATTAAACGCACTGGACCCTGTACACATTTTGTTCTAATATGGCTTAAACTATCATGATCATTTAGATTGCTTTAATGCATGATTTGAATAGACCAAAGGCAAAACAATTAAAATAGTTGATATTTTTATGAAATATTTTCAGAAATGTGGCTATTCGTAAACATTTGTGGTTATAGTCCCAACCACCCAGGTCAAATGGTGGTAAAATTGTGGTGTGAGAAAATGAAATTATTCTTTGAGTATTTCACATACTGTTTGGAGAACTTTAGCTGTCAGCAGAAAAACTACAATTTCTCAACATGCATTTTTTTCATACAACAGAATTAGAAATTCTACTCTAACAAAATATCAGGAAAGCAGGGGGAAAAACATTACCTCAGAAATATAATTAAATTCCATTCACTGAGACAAGAAATACTGCCATGCGATTGTTACTGCATGGAATTCGATGGAAGACTTGGGTTGAAATAGATCTGCGTGGCAGGAGTAGAGAGAAAGATGATGTATATCATCCAAACCATTCAGAGAAGCCTAATGAGTTTCCATCTTATTGCTGGGTACTGCTGAATCAACATATGCTATTCAAAAGATCAAGTCTTGGTGCCATTTCATTATTTAGTAACCAAAAGGCCTCAGCATATTCTGCGGCATATCATTCAAAACATCATAAAGCTTTATTGCACAAATATCCACTGGCTGCAAACATCAAGTATGCATTTAACATAGTGGTATGCTTTTCATATAGACAAAGAATACATATATTAACAGCAGAAAAATAATACATTCAGTCAGTATTATATGGAGAAATATTTTGATTTTTCTCTGCATGAACGTAAAGTATACAGCAAGTTCTCCCCTGCTCCAAAATGTATTTTATGTATGTCATCAGTTAACGCTGCACAAGGACATTTAGGCCAGCTGATATGTTTTGCACACTGCCATATCCCAGACTAATTAAGTGCAGACTAATAAAACACTTTTCCAGACTCGAAAGAGCATCTTCTTTTAGCATTATTTGTGTTTATAGAGTTTAACACAGTAAATGGATATTTTCCTAAATGTACAGGTTTGTGCACTTGTCTATTTGATAAAGAACATTTAAGTCAGTTATTATTGACGTGTTTACAGTAATACACACACACTCATATATCCCTTGTGATGTCCTCTGGGTCAAAATGACCACACACACACCTTGTTGTGCCAGCAGTGCACATCATATGTGTGTGTAAGCTGTAAAATTAGGTTTAGCGCCTTCTATCTGCTACAAAAGCTAGTGATTTGGGTCATTTTGACCCAGAGTACATTACGAGGGTTAAGTTGAGTGCAGAAACTTAAATTAGGCCTCTACTAAATGGATTTGTTTTGGCAACTACAGCACATTTTGCTGTAGTTGCCAAATTTGATTTACACTAAAAATGATAAAATACAGTATGTAAGTGAAAACAGGATATAGCCTACTGTGACTGAGTACCAATCACAATCTGTAATAATTTGTTGATATAGTTTGTTTATTCATTTAAATCATTTGTTTGTTATTGCCCAGCACTAGAAAGTGAAAGAAAAGCTGAGCAGCAAGGTGTAAGTATGTGTCAAGTATATTGAGATTAGTATCTACAATTATGCGTTACCATGTTTGAGCCTAATGTATGTATGTACTATGTAATTGCAATGTGGACAAATGGATATCTATTTAAGTTGCATTGGCAATGTTTCTTACATAAGTTCTATAAGGTACAGTATGCATTGTGTCTGTTCGTGTCTTCAGTAGAAACATGCCTTGAATATAAATAGACTTTCTCTATCAGCATATAGTATGTACGCAGTCATCTATATATCCATAAGCAGGAGGGAAAAGGGAGGAGAAAATCAATAATTATCATGGCAGTATTGTGATATCAGTGCACACGTATGGTTACACTTTCCATTCAAAGAGTTGGTTTATTTGAAGGCCTGAAAATGCAAAACCCTCCATCAGCAAACAAAATGGTATTTTTCTCATTACAGGCTTTGCGGTCAAGAGATGGAAATAGGAAGTGAAGGTAGGAAAGTAAAAGAAACAGATGTAGGACTGAATTGGAGATACAAGAGATTTAATCAATAGCTCTAAATCCAGACAAGATTGACTTGCTTGCAACATTGCATTGGAAATGTTAGTGTTCATGGACATGTTGCACCTAGGGTGTAATACCTCAACCCCAAGTCAGCAATCTATGGGGAAGTATGCTAATGTGATCCTCAACACACAGTGCCTCCTTATGTTTCTACACGTAGCCATAGTAAAAAATGTTCTATAAGCTTAACTTTTTTTAAATACCTTTTTTCACAGAACAAAAAAAAGTGCAGGCACCTTTCAGATGACATAATAATGCATGAATCAAATGCAGTAGGTACATTTTGAGACTAACCTGTAAAGTCACCCTGTTCAGGACGGTTAATTACAAAGCTGGCAAACTCTATAAAGCCCATAATTCTCAAGATCAGGCCACAGGTCAGTGGTTTTTGACAGTTGAGCCAATGCTCTTGATCTATGTTTTATGCCATTCTCCTCAGCTGTAAATTAATATGTTACTTGGATATACAACAGAACATCTACCAAAACCTATTGTATGCCTCAACTGAATTTTAAGAAACATATTTGTCATCAGTACTCTTTCACATCTATGAGTGTTCATGAATTGTACACTGAAAGGTCAGGCTGGCTTGTTTACCAAGAATAAGATGTGAGGCATTGCTATTTGGTTTCTCCACTTCAAGGCTGGCCATCAGTTATAAAGGTTATTCCTTGCAGAGTGTTGCAAGTCATTCATTGCAGCACAATGGCTTGGTGTGATGTATCGATGGAGCAACACCCAGGAGTCAGGCTTAAGATGAGATACGAAGGCAACGTCACATACTGTAGAAACTTAGACTGTACAGGACTATGTTCAGTCAATCACCACATTATTTCCACATAGAAAGTAATCTTGAGAACAAAAACCAATAACATCATATCATGGCCCAGGCTACTAACAATGACCAAAAGCTACATCTTCCAGATTGAGGCTGTTTACAAACAGCAGGTCTGTCTAATGTTTTACAGAGCTCCAGACCAATCTAAACTGTGAATACTATTATTTGTATATTGATATACTATTGCATAACATTGTATATTCATGTTATGGAAGCTCAAGCTCAGTGACTATAGAGAAAATATTCATTTTAGTGTGTGCAGATAGTTGTGTGCGGTGTGTACGACCATCATTTTATGATTATTTTTTGCTTATTAAGCTACAGGTCATTTTACATCTGCTCATCTAATATTTACTGGAAAATAACAATCACTATTGCTTTGTAATGTTTGAGATCCTGGAGTAACTGATTAAGGCCCAATACAAGACACCCTACTGTGGTCTAAAACTGACTTGCCTTCAAATGAGATCATGTTATAGTCCAGGGGTGCCATGAACAATGGCCATTATATGAACAGTAAGAGGGGATGGCATGCAAAGAACACTGTTACTCCAAGCTTGTGAGTACTTGGCTCATTTGTTATTTTATGTTAGAAGAGAAGAAAGCCCAGGGGAGCAGCATGTTTAAAAATCAATGATTAAAGAAACATTAATCATGCATTTTGTAGTGGAACAGGAAGGACTGTCACTCCCTATTTAGGCCCACAAGAAGCTAGTGGGAAGGAGGAGCAAGGCACAGGATCGAGTGGTGGCTCGTGTGGTGGAAGTGAACAATTTGGAAGTGGATGTCAAAGACGGAGCAGAGTGAGGGGGAAAGCACTCTGGAATTCATAAGATATTGACTTACCAAGTCCCTTTGAGATGTTACGCCTTCATTTCAGGGCCTTATTATCCGCTTTTAATAGTGCTGTGTGGGTAGTACCATTACAATTCAAGACTGGATACAAACGGTGAGACCAATAGGACAATTAATCTTATTTACTGTTGAACTAGGAACAGTTTTACACAGGCACTGATATCATGCACACTCATATAGAACCAACTATCCATATGTGATACATTCTCTAATAAACATTTGTCATAGTGTTGCCTTTTATTCCTGTTGACCCCCCTTGAGTCATCAAGATAATGCAGAGCCAAGAGCTACATTATCTTATCCAATTTAGAAATTCTAGCTTTACATTAAGATACTTGTTAACACTTTTTCCTGAAAAGAATTCACATAGCAACCAACCATTTGTTTACAATGTGTATTGTATCTTCCCCAGTGTATGCAAATCACAAGGCTTAGTGCTACAATAGCACTTTATAATATTTGCACAAGGTACAACAAACATCGCTTGCATAAGCTCCTGCTGAATGCAGAATGCCCTAATCATATATAGAGAGACAGCATAAAAGGGGGCCTTTTCAACACTGATGCCTTTGAGGCAATCATTTCTGTCTGGAATAGACGGGTAGGGGCGAGTTTGGTAGGGGTCCAATGAAATAAACACGGCAGCGGCTTCTGTTGTGAACTCTAAGTGATTTCACAGCTCCTGAAATTTGACAGTGGTGGCACCATTGAGTGACTGCTGATAACGGTGGCGAGGGCTTTGACTGAACAACAAAACTGAGCAGTGTTAGCCCTGCATACTAATTTAATCCAAGCATAGTCTGCTACTCTTTGTGTGTTTACATCGGACATGCTGATGGCCGGCTTGCTGATGGAGAGCTATATATAGAACTGAGAACCAAAATATAAGCTGTATATGTACTGTACAGTACATTGGATTTATACATACATTATATGTAGTACAGTAATTATTTATAGCCATGTAAACTGCCAGAAACCCAGAAGAGGGTAAAGTGATTCATTCAAATAATATATAAAATAACAAATGCTTTGTTAAAATAAAAAATGTATATGTGTTGAGCTCAACAAAGCTCAATCTGTTTCTGATAGTAACCATATAAATGCCAGCTTTAAGCCTCGGATAGACATGCATTTTATCCCATCTGAGGGCCAATCAACAACCATATAATAAAAGTCCCTAAATCAAATCTTGTGCTCAGCATCTTGGTGACACCATCAGTTATTAACAAGCTGTATCTAAATGAATGCGGAGAAAGTAATAATTGTACTTTCAGTGGTCACCAGGACAATAAAATGGCATACTGTACTGTACAATCAGCAGTCAAACCTAATGAATCAACACTTAAACACTTTGGTAACTTGTGATAAGGTTTTACTTTGTTACAAGTTAGCATTCTACTACACACGTAAAATGGTGTTCTTGCATGCAACCAAATGATTGGCATAACCCTCGTAATGTACTCACAAATCTCATATTTGGCCACCTGGCGGCACCATCTGATTGTGTATGATTTGTGTGAACTGTCATTGCTGAGTGTATTTATTTCTTTATTAATTATTTATTTATGTATTTGTGTTGTTTTATGTGCCTTTTAACCC
>JAODUG010029567.1:367-19285 GCA_027564795.1 Aphredoderus sayanus
ACGGCACGGCACGGCACGGCACGGCACGGCACGGCACGGCACGGCACGGCACGGCACGGCACGGCACGGCACGGCACGGCACCTTTACAGTCTACAGTCCTCTACCCACTCTGCTCTCCTGCCCTGCTTATGTAGGAGACAGGTGATTAGTCAACTACACACACCTGTTCCCCATCCCAGGGAGTCCCATGAACCACACCCCCAGCCCTCTCTCCCATCACAGGCAATGCATTCATTCATTGTATTACAGTAGCTGTAGCTGAGTTTGCTATTTATGTCTGTTAAACCATCCATTATGCATGTAACATTAAGCACATTGACAACATTTATATATAATGTAATATAGTTTAATGACACATTAGTGTTAATCATGTGGCTTCAAGGGATAAAAGGTAACAGTTGACCTATGTTAAATAAGTATATGGTAATAAAATGTATAAAGCTCACTCTTGTTTTATTTACAAACACAGGAAATTGCTAATTATATCCCCACTGTCACAAAATGTAAAATAGAGAGAGAAGGTTTAGTCACTTGTCCCCCTGTGTTTGTAAAATGTTCTTCTTAGTTTTACTGGTCACTAAAACAGTATTTAGACTAAGCTGTTTTAAAAACCAAAACAATAACCGAAATCTTGATGTTACGATGGATTCAAATTTAACAGCCACATCAGCCGTCAGTAACAAAATCAGCCTACAGAACTATCATCTTCAAGCAAACACAACAACAACACAATAACAACGTGTTTAGTATATTATAACTGTCTTTTGTCAGAAAGCACACACTGTAAGCCTACACAGCATATTTAGAATGCAAACAAATATAACATAAATTCTAAAATCTCTGCATTGGCTCTCAAATTAATTTAATATGCAAAACTATTTTACAATTGTCTATTCACTCAGTAATGGTATAATGCTTAATGATAAAGAAACACAATATTTGTAAATATATTCATTTATTTATTTTACAGGACTGTTCACAAGTTATACAAAAACTACAATATGTACATTGTATTTCGTTTTGTTGGAGAAAAGAGTTGGAGAAAGGATGCAAAGCAAATCAACAAGGTATATGTTTTTATACAGCGCCACCTAGTGGAGAGTGGCCAGTACTACAGCAAATGGATTTCTAGTCTCAAAAGAATCCCATTAACCCTCCTGTTGTCCATATTATATCTTATTGTGCCACCTGATTGTGTCTGGTTGTGTAGATCCCTTTATTGTCAGTGCTGTTTGTATGAATTTATTTAGTTCTTTATTAATTATTTCTTTATGTATTTGTGTTGTTTTATGTGCCTTTTAACCCTCCTGTTGTCCTCTGGTTTCAAACACACCTTATTGTGCCAGCAGTGCACATCATATGTGTGTGTAAGCTGTATAATTAGATTTAGTGCCTTCTATCAGCCACAAAGTCAGTTTGACCTGGAGGACAACAGGAGGGTTAAAACAAACATTACAAAAACTCTATTGATGTTAATGCCTTCATGTAATTCATTGTAATTCATATATATGATTTAACCATAATATATTGTTTAAAGGCCCTACAAGATATCTTAAATCATTGTGATATGATATTTTAAACATTAATATAACATCAAACGACTTATTTTGTATGTAGAGATATAGTAAAGTTGCAAGATGCGTGCTGAGCAGAGAATGGCATCACACTCCCTCTGTGTGTGTTGTAATCTGAGCTTCTCAGGCCAACATGCATGTAAAAGAAACTGCAAAACTGCTAACTGCAGTTAGCACTGCAGTCTGTTGCCATAAAGTGTGCCATGTTAAGGCAATATTGACATATAAAACAAATACACTAGAATAAATTAATAAATACACAATAAAAAAATACACTGTCTCTTATGGGAATGTGTGCCTTATTTAACACCCCATACTGACATATTGCATCAAGCAAACAATAAAACAAATTAAATCATCAAAATTCAAACAGACCAATTTATTATTACAAATCTAAAAGAGAAAGGCGCATGCGGATTCAAGCGTCACGTGGATGTTGTGACACGACCTATGGGTGACGTCACGGCGGGTTTGTCCATAGATGAATAATTTGGATTAAATTTTACTTAGTATTTTTGGGTTTCGATGTATTGACTATAAAACATTTAGACATTATGAGTAAATATATAATAAAATGTACTCTTCCCACACAGCTCTGTATAGATTTAAAGTTTTACTTAATGAAATCTTATGAAATCTTATTTCTCGCTGAATCTTAATATTACAATGTAAATATTACGACAGTTAATATATATTACTATACCACAAAGTCCGTATTTTTTAATGAGCAAAATAGGCATTACTCTTTCAATAGAATAGATGATTGTTTTTACCAAATGTTTTTCTCCTTGGTGTAAGTAATGTAAGGCCATCAGTTTTTTAAACTATATAATGACTAAATAATCACTAAAAACTAGTTAAAATATGTGATTTAAAGCCTTTACCATGGTAAAATAAACATATTATATATTATAATAAACATTGTTTCTATTATATCTGAATCAGGTAAAAGAGCTGCTGATTGGTCAGAAATATTCAGGGATCTTGAACAATGTCAATGCAATGGCTATCAACCAGAGCAGATAGAGAATTTCATTGTCTGATAGCTGATGGATGTCAACATTTCTAACAAATTACACTAAATGTATAGCTCAAAAGTCAAAACTCATACCACAGCTACTTTAATTATTTATTTGGTTATAGCCTCTTTTATCCAAAGTGAGATTATAGTTCAAAATGCTTTGTTAGTTCCTTTTTGTTGGACTGTCGAGTTTCAAATGTAGGTATGACAGTATTCAAATGTGGCAACATCGATATAGATTCATAGAGAAGACACTATTCCATTGATCATTCATCTTTTTATGCCATGTTTCTCTTGTTTGTTGTTTTTTCCCAGTAAAATATAGTTGGCCTTTTCTTTTACAAATTGTATGCATCTTTTTCATTAAACATTGGTACGCAGAGGTCTATTTAACAGAATATTATTATTGTGTATCGATTTTCTAGAGGGGGCAGATCAGACAACCGTATGTCCCTGTACCATAATTACTGCATGGGGCATACTTTATGTGAAGTTGCTTTGTCCAATCTCATGTATACATATTCAAATGGTGGTACAGATAGGAGTAAAGATCATCCTGTAACCATAGCTATCTTGCATTATAGTTCCTCTCAATAGATTTCATGGTAACTGGAGAAAAAACAGCAATTCTACTGTGAATATATACCTTGAATTATATAATATTTTATATTATAGAATATATATATCTATAGTCTATGAAGTCGGGCACTGGCCATTTTGGTCAATGCACAAATAAAGCTCCAATTGGTAGTTTCCGTTAATGTATTGTGAAGGTGAAGGAAGGTGGTGACCTATCACTTTAAGAGTGTCAGAGCTCTTTGGAGTGCTCTTCCTCTTTTCTCACTCTCTCAACATTTTTTTTCTACCAAGCATGGCTTGTTGCCGCGGCAACAGGCCTCAGAAAGGTTTAGCATTTTCAGCATTGCCTGGTGAATCAACCCTTGCTTACACACACCTTACAATAACACACACTAGGCCTGATTTGGGCATTTTGTTTCAGCGGAGGCTGTCAGCTGTCGTAAAGGGAAATAGATCATGTGTTTTTATCTCTTCTTTTGAAACTTTTACTGTCAGAGAAAATTGTAGTATTTCTAGGAACACTTCTCTAAATATTTCCTCACATATTCTCTTGTGAACAGTGATTTGTTTCTAGGGCAAAGGAAGGTCTGATCCACAATGGCTGTGTATTATTGTTAGTATTTGTGCCTTACCATAGCCTATATGCAACCTCAAATAGCTAAAAAAAAAAGTGCTTTACTCAAAATAAATACCCCAAAACAAAAACAACTATAATTATCATATGATGTACAATGCTTCTTTTTTAACAAGAATCTGTAGGCAGTCATAATGAAATGGGTAGAGAACAATCTTAACATAAACGTTCTAGAGAATGGGAAGTTGTTGTTGCCCAGCAGACTACAGCTTGCATTTTCCATGT
The DNA here is from genome assembly GCA_027564795.1 of Aphredoderus sayanus. NCBI lineage: Eukaryota > Metazoa > Chordata > Actinopteri > Percopsiformes > Aphredoderidae > Aphredoderus > Aphredoderus sayanus. Next base: position 4,402 of record JAODUG010029567.1, read on the forward strand.
GAACAAAGCCACAACAGGAGAGGTTACTCAGTAATGAATGACTCACCAGCAATCCAGGACAAATCATTTTTCTCCAAATGCATTACAGTAGGCTACACTAAAGGGTACTACCCTGATTTGTGTCAGGATCCGCAGTTGTGGTTTATAACGAATGTTTTTGTTGAAACTCTCCTCCCACACCTTAATGCTTAGTGGTAGCCACCGCTCACTCCCCACAATATTATAAATGATCATGGCTACCCTTTTTCCTTTGTATTTCAAACATCAATAATGAGCTTGGGCAGTTTTCATTGGGCTGCTATAAAATAATCTTTAATTTCAGCATTCATGCTTAATGTGAAATATATTTCTATACTCACACAAAGTATGTTTTATGAGTAACCTGCCCACATTTAGAGTGAGGAATTGTACATATCCTCTGGCCACTAGAGGGCAGAGCTATGCAACGACGACTAATCGGAGCGAGCCCATGTGAATGCATGTGCATGTGCGCTGACCAAACACAATATTGTATTATGTATATTAGACTACCGGAGTAAAACATATTTGAATGATGTAATATAATTATAGGCTACTAAATGTTACACATTACCATTTTAATGTTTACATCACTTATTGTTGATGAAAGCGTTATCATCACATCCACTTCAGGCTGCCAGGTGATGTGTTGTAGGCTGTTGTAGGTTAGGCAATATGCTACCTACAGAATGCCTTCGCAACAAAAACATGTTGACATGTGTGTTAATAACATCGTCAAGCTAATTAGAAAATTTCATAAATGAAATCGTTTTCCCCCCATTTCGAAATCGATCGACTACATGCATTGTCACTCATGCAAAATTCAGGCCGAATATGATGCAACCCCTCGCAATAAACAACGTGCTGTAACAGCATGTAAGGGGAGCCCCAGAAAGTCGAAATAAAACAACAATAACAAAAAACAATGAATAAACAAAACAAAATTTTTTGCTCTTGGTGCCCTCACAGATAATCTGTCTGGGCCCAAGGGTCAATATACTGCTTGAATGGACACCTGTACAGATTAAACATGGAAGTTATGGAACAATGGTATATCCTTCTAGTCTATCATGATGGATCAAAGCAGGGAAGTGAGGTAGCATATACAGAAACCTTGATAATAGTCCCAGGCTTGAGGTCTGAAGGGCTGTTTTGTGAGATTGCAAGTGCATACATGTGTATCAGTGTTTGTATATTAAGGTCCAGTAAGAGCTGTATACGAGCTAGGGAGAGTTGTAGTGAGGAGTGCCACTTATTTGAGGGTAATGTGAACAGGAAACATTTCAGAGCATAGTGCTGCAAGAACAACCCTAAAACATTATTGCTCTCCATCTTACAAGGTTGTATTATGACTCATTATAAGAGGATACATCTGGTTTACAGTACAATACTGTAGAGAAAATCTTTTGAAACATCACAACCCAGTGCAGTGGGTTGTGATGTTTCAAACTAAATGAGAGAAAACTCACAATTCTCCCTCCCGCTCTCTTTCTTTCCCTCTTAGACACACACACACACACGCGCGCGCGCGCGCACGCGCGCACACACACGAGCACACACACACGCACACACACACACACACACACACACACACACAAGCAGAGATACGTTACAGTAGACCTATTGTTTTTAACAAATCTAGCAAAATCACAAAATCAATCAATACTAATGTGAAGATATGTTAGTATTTTTATTATTAGTAGTAGTAGCCTAGTGTTATATTTCTACGTTGTGGGGGCGTAGTAAACTATCTTTAGGACCCTGGGTTTGTCGCCCCCTTCATAGCTTTCTACTTTTTGTGTTGAGATGAACGAAACGCTGCTTATCACGATTCTCATCGAGCAGTTCAAGGCAGCATACACTGGGCGATTTAGAGAAGCGTTCAGCTGCAAATGTTTGTTTTAAATATATATGTTTCAGTTTAATTTACATTTAAAAAAATTCATTATGCAGCTGTTCCTTTTGGGCTTTATAGCAAATGGCTCTCACTAAGATTTATGAGTGGTGGCATCTTTGTTCTGAGAGTCATGCGCTCAGTCTGTCTGTTTCACGGGAGAAATTGATTAATTGTTTTTAACTTGTTACTTCGACGATCCGAGCTGCACATCTCTGCCAAGTGGGCTACTTTCTGCACTTCAGGTTAGTTTTTACCCCTGACAGTTTGATTGTTTAAATTAAAATTAATTGTTTAGGGAGAATTGTTGAAAAGCGTCGGAGAGGAATATCGCATTTGACGTTTCTTCTGGGTGAAATTGTAACAAGCTACGATTTTGAACGGATTTAGCATTTTCTGTGAAATATTTGAAAATTGAGTTTTGATTTGAGCAAATATTAAGGCAACAAAAATTCAGTGGAGGCGTGGAACATGTCAATGAATACTAATTTGAATAATTTGGTTTCTCTTCGTTACATACACATATTTTAAATTGTCAAGTGTTGCTTTATTATGGATACAGAATGGATCTAATGATTTAAAACGTATAGGTGCCTTAATTGCAGAAATTGAAATTAATTTATTTTCTTTCTTTGTGTGTAGGTGTAGGAGCTATGGGGAATAGGGAGCGCGCTTTTCTACTTCAGATCTGTCTGGCATTGACAGCTATTTGGCAAATGAGGTAAGGTATTTAAATGACTGATGATTTAAAGGCGTGATATTGGCTTTGATCACCTTTCTGCGGAAGCCTTCAATCTAACAGGACATCTAATCTGTTGTCTGATGCGCCATGGCAAACATATGTAATATGTTATAGTAGCTACAGTGTCCTGCTGAGTTTTGGAACAAATTCTACTCTCAATGAATATATAGAACTCACATTTCTTTATCTAAAAATTATGTATTACTGAGAGATATCAAAGCTGAAAGTGTCCTTAAGAAATGCTATGGACATAAGGGCATTATTATAATCAATCTGCATTCCTGTATCATGAAGCTTCAGCTCTGATTACATTTGCATATTTAATTGTGTTTTCGCCCCAACATCAGATGGCAAACACAAATGTTCTGCCATGATGTCGGTCAGCCATGTGGCTTACTGTAGAACATTTGGAGTGTATGTGAATAGACACTTTTTTGTTTGCATGAGAATGTGCACATGAAACTCAGGCTTCTAAAAATTGGATAAAAAGGCTTTCTAAATATTTGCAGGTTACAAGGATCTTATTTCATGAGTGACTCTCAACTGTGAATCATGTTTGTGTTGACTAGGTCTGTACATGCTGATTCCACAACGGATGCCTTTAAAACCAACATAACCTTATTCACTCGGATACTGGACAGACTATTGGACGGATATGATAATCGTCTGAGGCCTGGTCTTGGAGGTAAGGGAGGCATTTCATGTATATCTGTATATACTGATATACAAATGAAGCTTATTAATAATTATAAGTAGGAGATCTCCCTAAACAGTGCAATATGTGTGTGCTTCAGATTTGCATTTAAAAGGTGGACAGTATAATCCCTCAGTCTAAGCATTTCATGGTGAAGAGAAAATGAGCTCTTACGCATGTAGTATATATGTATACATTTCTTTATAGAAATACCCTACAAAGAAGGAGGTTTTACAATATATTGCATAATGCTTACTATTTCATCAAGTCGTTTACTGAATAAATGATACCGATATCGACTTGATTATTGTTTTGTTACACATAATACAATATGTTGCACACAGTAATTGCTTTTAGGATAACCTTAGGATGAGTGGAGTAAGGTGTGCATATGCACACCTTACATATAGGCCTATGAACACCAGAACTACAGTAGTCATTGGAATGGATGGCATTGGAACTATAAACTAGGAAATAGTGCCAAGTTTTCCAATGCAGTGCTAATACTGTGGCAACTACTGTAGTTGTAAGGTAACCTTACATGCCAGATGGCTTGTTACACACAACCATCTGGGGAGCTCTCCATTGAAACAGTTTGAAAAAGGCAGGCACTTTCAAAAACTACTTAGGATGACCCTGTGAACCAGCAGAGCCAGTTGTTAAAACAAACTCTTGCCAAAGTCAGTTTGGAGAATTATATCAAAGCCTTTTAGTGCCATTCTTGGTTCTTCTTTCAAGGAAGAAATACTCTCCAGTTCAGATCTACTGTACATTAACCTCTTTAGGAACTGCTATTGTTGTTTTCAAGTCACTTTCACTGTTGACACACCTACACCACACCCTACTGTATCAGCACAGTGCTGATTGGTGAAGAGTTAAGCAGTCAAACGCAACTATTAAGGTGTCCAGACTGATTCTTGCGGCAAATTCAAACTAAAGCTTGCAAGATCAGGATGGTCTCATGAGTAAGGAACACTAAGCAAATTAGTTTTTTATGAAAAATGAATGTCTAACACATAATGTAGAATGTACAATTGCATAAGAGCGATTAAAATAAAAATTTATACAAAGCATTTTAAGCATTAAAATGTATCAAATACTATGATAGACATGCTCAGAATGGGTTTTTCATTGACTATTTCAGCTTTAAAGGTGAACCTGGCCTACAGTTTATGAGCTTGCTAGGATATATGGCCATATTTTATGGTTTTGACAGATAAACCATTCTATTTTCATATATATATTTTATTTTTTATATTTTAGTAGGTTTTGTGCCCTATTTGAGCAGGTAAAAATATGACAAAATAATCAATGACAAAATAATCAATGCAGAAAATAGGATGTATAGTTTTTACAAAGAAGAATACACTTCTTCATATGAACTGGTAAGTCAGAATATTATCATATAATGGTATACTGTCATAAGGACTATAACTGAATTATGAGGTGCAACTAAACACAATCAGTGTATATTTATCCAATCCTACCCATGTTCTGCCATATTTGGCATGTCATTTCTAGCTAGCTCCTCCCTCGGGATTTGGTGCCATTTGAAATTCTAATTTATAGCCCTGGAGCCGCTTTATGGGGGGTTAACCTCTTCTAGTGCTGTGTTTGGCTTGTTGAAACTGGACATTATATTATATAATAGCTGGCTTACTCTTTCTGAAAACCACACATGATGTCTATTATCGAAATGAAATTACATTTTTTGTTTAATTACGTATGCTTGAAACCAACCAACCAATGTTAATCCATAGTACAATATGTAGATGATTTTCTTCCAAGTACTCTGCAGTAGAATGTATAAATTGTTAACACTGGCAGACCTATTGTTAATTACGTGCTTAACCACAGTCCTATACTGTGCCTATGATACTGATACAGTATAAGACACAATGGCTTATATGGTGTATTAGTCAGAGCATGCTGTTGGACTATGGAACATATTTTTACTATATATGAAAAATTTATTTTAAACCTGTCAAAACACCATAGGGCCATGGCATGAAGATAAAAACACATAGATATACTGTATAGACCTACACAAAATATAGGTTCTCTACACAAAATACTGAAACAGATAATACTGTATACATACATTTGTATTGATTAGTCCTTTCCTCAGATGAAGAAATGGACAAAAGTGTATATACATGTATAACATCAGAGAATATAACACACTGAAAGGTGTGAATGAATCAGCTCTAGCGAGGAGTAGAGAGGAGTGTAAACCTTCCAGCCATGCTGCAATGCACATGTTGCAGAACTTTCAATACTTTTACATCTAAAAAATGTCCTTACATTTCCTTCCTGTAAACATGCTGAAGGAACAAGGGTTGTACTTACTCTCATCGTTATTCATGGGTGTGCTTTGGGCTTAACATACAATACACCAATCAGTGTCATCTCCCATGCACCTTTAATAATAATACCGGCAGGTTTGTGAAAGCACGCCAGCAGACCATTCACGGCAACAGCGAGATTCCACCAAGACACCTAAAATATGTTCATTAGACTACACATTAATAATATTTCACATTGTGCTCTTTTAATTTTTAATCCCTCACATGTTTGTGAGCTCCTGCCCTGTGTGTGCAACAAGCAGAGTGTATGCTCAATGTGTAGGCACTACTGTCTTGATAATGTGCTGCGCCATCGACTTTAGACCAGGTTTCTGTTGGTCTATCGCTCAGTCACTTTCCGCTGCTTCGAGATAGCAATGCACCAATGCTAGACCACACCTCATGTTTAGACCAACACACCCACGGGCCCTCAAATGGCCGCAAGTGCATTTGCTATTTAGACAATGGAACACAGAAAATGACAACTGTGCCTTCCTGAAACTAACTTTAAAAATACACTTGCATTCCAGCTTTGCGCCGCTTTCTGTCGGGTATAAAATAGGTCCCCAGGCCTCTCACTCATTATTTCATGTAGGGGACTCACACAGGTGTGTGCGTTGTCACATTTTTGTAACACCGTCAGCCATAGGGCAATTGCAGACAGGACCATTCCAGACACAACCAAGAAGTGTCCATTTAATTTCCGTAACTAAACCCACTGGTTTCAGCTGGTACTGGCTACAAGTTGGCAGCTTGGCCAGGAGAACTTGGTTTACAATTTATCTTTGTCTTAGTGTATAGTTTCACCCACAAGCACTATTCCAGATCATGCAGTGTACTGTAGCTTTCATTTTTTAGAAATTATTTTTAACACTCCTGTTGTCCTCCGGGTCAAACTGACCCAACACACTAGCTCTTTGTGGCAGGTAGAAGGCACCAATCCTAATTCTAAAGCTTGTACACACATGATGTGCACTGCTGGCACAACAAGGTGTGAGTTTGAAACCTTAGGACAACAGAAGGGTTAAGCTACAGTAGGTCTGGATTGTTTCACACACATACTCTCTGCACTTATTTCTCAATCCAAATTTACAAGATCCAAGTTGACATTTGGATACATGCTCTCTCCTTAAAGACAGGTTGCCTTTGACACATTACACATGCTTCAGCAAGCCCATCTGCACAGAATGATTCACATTATAATAAAAGGCCATGTTTGGGGCTGTTCTTGACTAATAAATGAACTTGCCTGGCCTAACACCCTTGGGCATTAAATGCACTCTGGATCTTTATAATAAGCTAACATTTTCCCCAAGGGATATTTTGTAGATTTGCTATTGTAAGGAGACACAATTTGTACAAATGTTTGAATTTCCTTGTGACTTTATAGAGTTCATGCAATGCAGAACTGGAGCTTTTGTCTTGGGGCAGTTTAGTTTTTTCTTAGCTCATTGCTATTTCACCCCTGGGTGGGATAGATTGTTTGCAGACACAAAAAGTCTCATGATACATTCTGTCAGTAAATCATACTTCTACAATTACCAAATGGAAAAGTATGACAGTTTATCAGAGCAAATTCTTTAACACAGAAAATGGCTTTGGGTATCTATCTACATAAAAATGCAGCTCAAAGTGATGCTGCTATATATATTACCTTGTGTACTTTATACATCTGGAATGTGAATATGCTACTGTAAATGTGCCATTCAACAACAAATGTTCAAATGTTGATCTTTTCACAAAGTAGATCAGTGTGGTTTACATAAAAACCTAGTTTGCATATTGTACATTTTACATACTGTAAATGCAATCTTGTGTATGTCTTCCTAAACGTATTGCATATATTACACAGCAACCTGCTCCTCTTGATTTACATTAGCTCATAAATAACAGGGCATAACCATTATATGTCTGGATTCTTGTTAGAGGGAAGTGAGGAGTGGCCATCCCTGCCTTGCATGAGAGCACTTTACTCAGAGTAATGATCTCTGTAGATTATACCTGAGATTCTGTTTGCAAAACATGAAAGCTTTTTGAATAAACCAAGCATAAAATAATGTCTTCAGTAATTATTGAAATGTACAGAGTGGTGAGAAAGCAAAAAGGTTTGAAAATAGGAAGCACTACAGACAAATTATCAATTGGATGAGGAGACTATAATGTCCAATCACTGAACATTCTTAACATTCTTTGTACATCATTGCGAGCATGTAACTCATGTAAATATGTACAGTAACTTTTCATATTAACACTGCCGTCATTCATACTTGATTATTTCATGAATTGTTTATACTAGACTGATAGTTTTACAAAGTCAGAGATGATTTCTGCAGAAATTGAAATCTTGAATGAGATTGACCAATGACCTGGGGTATGCAGGTAGCCATAGCAATTTATTGGTCGGCAACCAGACAAAATGAGGAAACAGGTGGAAATGATCAGTTGTAGCATGCTACATTTATGTTGGCATTTAGTAAGTCTATGGCATAACCTCATACATCCAGTCAGACAGCCAATAAAGCAGGTATGTGCTCTAAAGCCCATCAGCCCTTCAGAGATGGGCTGACAAAGTTATTAATAAGTTATGAAATGCTTTTCCCCTTTTAATAGAAAGGGAAACTTTGGGAAAGAGTTTGGCAGTGGTTTCATACTGACAAGTGACAAAGTCTAACCAATCAAATGGACAAACTTCAAAATAAGGGCACAAAACTAGGTCTGCATTATTAAGTCCCCTGTGAGAAGAGGTACCATTGGATACATTGTTGTGCTTTTTGAGCTGCCATTTTTGTTAGATAAAGCACAACATTCCTAGCCTCGTGAGATCAGGATGGTCTCGCGAGGCTAGGAAGCTTTAATTTAATTCCGCCGCGGGAATCAGTCTGGAAAGGCTGGGGATGAACGCGACTGTAATCCAAGTAGCATCTGAACACCTAAACCACGCCTGTGGTTTAGGTGTGACAACCGAATAAGCAACTTGGAAACTTGAAAATAACGATGGCGGATCCTATAAAGCTTAACGTAGAGGATGCTATATCATCAGTTTTATCTGAACTTAATTATTAATAGAACAAACAGCATTGAAGCCTTTTTTTTTTTTTGACGGAAAATATGTTTTTGCTCTACTCCCAACTGGCAAAAGTTTTATTTCCTACGACGTCCTATTGGTTTGAGTGGTTGCAGTTATGGTGACAGACAAATGGTTTATCCAATCAACTGACAAGATGTATATGACAGAAACCACCCTAAACAAACAATTCCTGTGGATGGCTCCCCAGATGGACTTGTGAACAACAATCCATCTGGCATGTTACAACATTCCTTGACATACATTGTTTGATACTGCTATGTCATGGTAAAAAAGCGCAACATTAACTGTAACTGATGTTTAGCTTGAAGGGTGAAAAAGGGTCTTAAAGACATATTTTATCTGTTGCTAGTTTTAACCCTCCTGCTGTCCTCGAGTTTCAAACGCTTTGCCAGAAGATGGCGCCATCTGATTGTGTATTATTATATGGTTCATTTTATTGTCATTGCTGTCTGTATTTATTTTTTTAATTATATCATTATGTATTTATTTGTTTTTGCATGCCTTTTTCAAACTCACACCTTGTTATGCCAGCAGTACACATCATATGTCTGTGTAAACTGTAGAATTAGGTTTAGCGCCTTCTTTCTGCTACAAAGAGGTAGTGATTTGGGTCAGTTTGACCCAGAGGACATCATGAAGGTTAGGTTACAAAATCCATTGTTATTACATAACATGAATTCTGGAAGTCCAAAAGTACTGAAAAATAGAGCTTTGTGGACTGGATGTGCAGAGAAATAAAACAGACAATACTATTTATAGAAAACTGTATTTATAGAAAATCAAGTTAAAGAAAGATCTGTCTGAAGTCTTTTGAAAGCTAATGTCTTTTGTATTTTTTAAACATTTTCAGATCGTGTCACAGAAGTAAAGACAAATATCTACGTCACCAGCTTTGGACCGGTTTCTGATACAGATATGGTGAGCACAGATGGAGGATCTGTATTCCTATTTGTTTGGGGAATTCATTCCAGATTTTTGTTCCTTTTGCACGACAAACTGTCTGGTGCTCTAATGTTCTTGTGCTACGGGCTAGCCCAACCCTAAGGTTGATTTTGAATATGTTTTGTAGTTTCTATTAATCTATTATTCTATTTGTTCATGCTCCACATTCATGCTCCTTTTTTAAATTGTCTTTGTGGTTGAAGCATTACAAAAATGAAACACTATTTTTCCACCCAAAGAGCTCATAGGCTCACACCCCACAGCTGCCCAACACGTTTGTGGACAGCAGTGTTTTCAAACATGTTTATGGTGCTGCATATTGGCTATCTGCAGTTTCTATAATGCAATCAAGGAGTGTATCTTTATATTATAATAGCATGGCTATGTTGGTGTACCAATACATGTAATTCATAGCTCATGAGTTGTTATGCATATTTATATAGCTATACTTAATTGTGGTCACGGGTCAGAAAGTTAGAAACCATTTTCTTAGTCTCCATTGCTCTTTGTTGTATTGTTGTTTTAATGTTTTCCTTGAGAAAATCATCTTGTTGTCATAGTTCAGAGATGCTGAACTTTGACAACTTCTCAGACAATTTTCATCATATAAATTATTGAAAACTGCTCTTGTCATTCCAGTCAGTTCTTTGGTTATCCTATGCTTATCAATTCAGCATTCTGGAACACACACCAGAATCATTAAGTATAATATCAGCAAGACACCTTTAAAATGACAGCATTCTTGAACACTTATTTCTCAAGTGATTGAACTATTGCTTGAGTTACAAGGCTGTGAATGCGTTATTGTGTCTCCTGAATGATAAGTAGACCATTAACCAGTGGATTGCTAGTACATATCATTTTTACTGAAAACTTCATGCAACACATTCTAGCATAATTATTTATGAGTAATATGAACAGGGTACTACTACGAGTTGTAGGGATTGAAGGAAAGCTCATCATTTGGGTCAGCCAAATTAAAAGGCTGATTTATATTATATGACTGATTTAAAAATCAGCCATGCTAAATATATTCTGCTCTATGATTGATCAGATATAGAAGACAATTTCAGCTGACGGGTGAGGTAGCTATGGCGAAAACGATCACAATGAAAATCCTCTGGTTGCCCAAGGTTCCTCAACCAGAAAAATATGGGATTTACCCAACTATCTTCAAAGAAAATCACTAGCCAAACAAAAATACAAAACATGAAAAAAGGTTTCACCGAACACAATCTTGCTCTCTGTCATTGTTTGTCTCTCACTTTGGTATATCGACAGCCTCCGACTTCAGCACCTCTTGTCCCAAAGCCTTTTTTGTGTATTTTCTTTTTAAATTTGTATTATTTGAGGATTGCAGATCAAGTGATTGGGCTTGGCTCTACACCTCTTTACAGTTGTCTGTATTGCCTGTTGCCTGTTTCAGCTTGACAAATGGCAGTTTAAAGAGCTACAAAGCATGCTAAAAACCTCACCTTGACAGCCTGGACACAAATACAATGCTGGTATTCAGTTGTTCTTGGAATCTTCCACAGGACTAATGAACTAAAGAACTACTGTGTTCAAAACTAAAACAGTATAAACCAGTGGGATTGCATTCTTATTTTACATTCTATTTATTTATCAGTATTTTCAAGTTTATTCTTTTATTCTTTAAAGGGAAATCATCTGTTGTCCACTAAATTTACAGGAGTACACCATAGACGTTTTCTTCCGGCAAAGCTGGAAAGATGAACGCTTGAAATTCGATGGGCCAATGAATATTTTGCGTCTCAACAACTTGATGGCGAGTAAAATCTGGACACCGGACACATTTTTTCACAATGGGAAAAAGTCTGTGGCTCACAACATGACCATGCCCAACAAACTGCTGAGAATTCAAGATGATGGCACACTGCTTTATACTATGAGGTAAAATAATCAGTGTTCCAATTTGTAATTCTAATCTATTCAGACTGAAGAGAATATAATCTATATGATTTTATTGTTTTCTGTCAGAAAAGAAAGAATATAAAATATTTTAAAAGTGAAGTACATTTTACACATATAGTGCAAGTTAAACCTAACCCTATTGCATGCATTTGATAATTGCCTGGACAATCTATTTAGTTTTTTGACCTTCCCATGTATTCCATAATCACATTCACAGTATACTTTAAACTGTAATGCACCTTGGTTAAAGGCATGCTCCTTTTATTGTACACATTTAACATTTCCATGAAGGTGATACCAAGAGCACTAAGCATATAAGAGAGCTACAGGGGTAAAGTAGAAAGTAAAATGTGGGGTGCCCAGCTGTGGAAGTTCCACTCTCATTGTAATGCTGGTTTCAACCATAAGCTTAATTCCAGAAACAAATTGGAGTGTTTAACCTTATACTTAGAATATAATAGTTTTCATGCTATACTATTTTATTTGTATTTATTTTTTTATATTTATTTATCTATTTTCGTTGGAAAATGTTCTGTTGTTTTTTTATTTTTCTCAAAAACGTCAGAGCGACATACAATCCCACCATCCTTAGATCAGATGCTCGGACTTATTCCCCTCGTGCTACAGACATCTTGTCTCGTCAAAGACAGAATACTTTGAAATTGGACAGACCACTTATCGAGAAGAACTATTGCCACCCCCTCCCCCGCAGCAGCCTCTGCCAACTATTCCCCCCATGCGTCTGCTGTCCGTGGCATTGATCTGCTGCTGTGTCTCCGTTAGCATGCTGCTGAAAGACACGTGCTGTCTGGGGACACTGTGAATTGGCTGGAATACACAAACATCACAGTTTGTTTGAAGAATTTAGCCAAAGACACGTATACACAATAGAATATAACAATTGCAGGCGGCACAAATTCTTATCGAACACAAGGCATATTTGATTTAGATTGATCTCTGGTTCCTTGTTTGCTGTTGATGGATGAATATATTCATGGATGGAAGAATCAACTCTGTAAAAGCCAAAATGGCTCTTGTTGTATTATGTTTTATTTTGGATCTCTGCTCATTAGTTTATGTTTACATATTTGGTGTATTTATTAGGACATTGAACTGTTGATTTGGCCATTTCTTTTGGCTTGTGTAATTGGCTAAAATAGGTAAATCTCTCTTTTAATAGAATTACATTTTGACATCCTAGCTATACCTGCAGGATAGGCAGAGCATGTTACTCAGTTGTTAAGGTGGGTGGTATCACAGCTTTTCTCAATTGTGTGAAGTTATAGTTATTTATGTGTTTGAGTTGATGTAACTTTGATAAACAATACAAAGGGATACAACCTCTACGATGAATGAATGCACATGACAACACATGCGTCTTCCTCATCCTATGGAACACAAATGGATCACTGAAGGACCAAGCAATGTTTAATGTCTTACAGTACCTTCAAAGCATTTGCATTTAATGCCTTTATTTGTTTGGTGTGTTAATTTGATTTAGGTTGACAGTCCATGCCGAGTGCCCAATGCATCTAGAGGATTTCCCAATGGACTCCCATTCCTGTCCGCTGAAATTTGGCAGCTGTGAGTAATTGTTGTACTGATAATACCCTGGAGTCATTTTAAACTGTTAGTAATTATTTTTTCCACCTGCTCCCTGGCTCCCTGAGTTGTTTTAGAACCAAATGGAATTGTGATACGTGGTGTTCCCTGGCTTATACAGTAACAGCCTGTAACAAGGGTAATGTGGTGAGTACAGGTGCAGACAGAACCAAACACTGAAACAAATAAATGGACACGAAGAAACAAAATAGCAATCAAGAAGTCTTTACTCCATGTCTAACAACAACAACAGCAGCCTCTCAGCAAAATAGGCTCAACAAACAATAACCGACAACAAACATAACCGTTCCCAACCGCAGGTGTACCAAATGGAATAACCAATAAATGAGAGTGGATGTGGATGGCTTCAGGCCGGTAGTCAGTAAACCGGCTAGGTAGAATAGGGAGGAGGAGCACTATGCCTTTAGCTGTGACCCTGATGTTGCCATACAAGCAGCAACATTAGCAACTTCACATAATTGAAATCATGTGCAGGATCCAAGAATTTCAGTGGTGCCAAGCTGGTTATAATAAAGTTGATGACAACAATTAAATTATGACTTCTAATTTTAGATTTAACTAATTACTTCTATGTTGCTTTCTTTGGCAGCAAAATTCACAATACATACACATGAGAATCATAATAGTCGAAAATTGGGCAAATGAATCAAACTATTGTTTTTATATCCCTAGAGTAGATTTATTGTCTTTTTACTTCTATTGAATCAGTGTGGTGACCTACTGTACATGTGAATCATACTATAACTCTTTGCTCTTAGTAATACCCTGGCAACAAGACTTTGCAGAATAATAGGGTTCATGAAGTGCTGGACATTATTATACAAATGCACCAAGAAAAAAGAAGAAAGTATAGAAAACATATCCATTATCAAAGGAGCATTGTATAAAATTCGGGCTGCAGTTATGTCATGTAAAAACATAACTGTATAATAAAGCACACCTGCAGCCTCCATCGGATAGATTGCTAAATTGCTCTATTTAATTCCATTATTTTGGACATTTCGTTGGCTAATTCTACAAGAGCATAGCCTACATGGATTTAGTCTAGATAAGTCTAAATGGCACCAGCAAGAGAATCTCCCAACATCAATGTGCTTGGACCATGGTTTCATGCAGCCTTGCGTGAACAGCCCAGATCATACACAGAAGTGTTATCTTCTTTGTGTTTGATAATCTGTTTGATAATCATACACACAATGTGACTTTTTAATTAAATGACTGTTTTCTTAATTATATAAAGCATTTAGTTTGAAGTTGTGCAGCATTCAGCGAAGCTATATATTAGTTAGATATTAGAGACATGTAAAATGTGGCTGCAGTACCAGCATTGGCCATCTATATCAAGCAGGAGGCAAGCTTTGTGCCCTCTTTGGGGGTTGGAAGCATGGATGGTTTGGTAGCCAGAGGCTTGTCTGCCATGCTTGTAGAATAGCAATCCATTGTTTGTTTACATTATGTCTCTTGATGCAGTGCCTAGTTTGATTTACTCTCATAATGTCCTTCGGGACAATTTGACCTAACACACTAGATCTTTGTGGCGGATAGAAGGCGCTAAACCTAATTCTACAGCTTACACAGACATATGATGTGCACTGCTGGCACAACA
>JAODUG010029599.1:4876-19278 GCA_027564795.1 Aphredoderus sayanus
ATATAAATAAATCCCTATGAATTATCCTGCAAGGAAGACCCACTTTCTCCGTCTTTCTCACTCGGCCCGTCCGTAGAACTTCAGCGAGGTTGCGGTGCAGTACCGGCAGTTGTTCCGCCAGCTGGACTCCCCGTCCCTGACCCCGGACAACCTGGCCGACCCGGTCTTCATCCTGGTCTGGTTCCGGGTCAAGCTGCTGCCCCTGCTGCCCACGGTGCCCATAAGCCTCCTCTCCTGCCTCAGCGCCAAGAACTTCACCTGCCCTGTCTACCAGACCATGTGAGTGGGCACCCTGGCTGGTGTGATGTAGTAGCAGTAGTAATAGTGGTACTATTCTCTTACTATTACTATTGTACTAGATGTACTATTTTATTTCTTTTTATTGATTTATTAGTATTGCAATGGCATACAGTTATGATACGCACATAAATTGTCTGCCTGGACTATGAGATATCTGATGGTTGCTCATCAACAAGGACTGTTGTTTTGTTAATAGTACAGTATATGCTGTTAAATGTGTGTGTATTGTATACTGCATGTTCTGTGCTGAACAGATTGCATCTCAGAGGACATTAATAAAAGCCTTTCAGTCTAGCTTCAGTAGAGGAGGAAATGCCCAAATCGGTTTTATTTCTACCTCGCCACCTGAGGTAGCACATTTTTCACACCTTTGATATGTCTATTTTATGAAATGGATGGTTGTATAAAAATATTTTACTGCAAAAATAGTTTACTTGAATGATAGAAGAGATCCTCCCCAAAATCAAAAATAGTTCAAACGTATGATTCTACAAAAGGGACAGTATCTGCCTTATCACATGCATCTCTGGGAATAATGATCAGACACAAAACATATTTGAATTGCCTGTATGTCCACAGGCAGTTGGTGCATACTGTTAAACCAGAAAGCCACCAATATCTCTGCTGTGACAACACAGATGTAGTGGTGTGTGTGTGTGTGTGTGAAAGCTGCTATAATACTAATGGCTGTTGCCCTTGTCTCCCTGTCTCTTCGTTCTCCACCCTGTTTTCTGTATTTTAGAGTTGCAGAGTTGAGTCAGAATATGCGTGCCCTGGACCCTTATGGGGAGTTTTGTCCCAGCATCTATTACAACTTCATCTATCCTTTCTTGAAGAATCACAACTCATCGGGTATGTTAACCTAGCCTGGCTCCGCCCGATTATTGCGCTACATTTCTTTTTCGCTGAGATTATAGTCTGGAAGCGGTGTTCGCATTAGCGTTTCACCAGCTCCTGCTGGCGGACCAATCAGGGTGGGTTAGTGCGATGACGTTGAAGTCAAGGGTTTGTTTAGAACTGGCGGTAGAGCTAGATGAAGCAATACAAACAGTTGTTTGTCCAATAGTTTCAAAATTACCCAGAGGTCTACGGCCAGTTAAAGGCAATGACTGTTATCACTTCCCAATGGAGCATGGGCAGACCCTTATTAGCTAAGTGAACTTTGGGTCTGGTAACATCAGGCTACTCCTGTACTGGAGACGCTAGAAACTAACAAAGTAAAGAGGGACAAATTCGGGGTAGTACCGTTGCTTGGTATGATGAATTAAACCAATATGTAAAGATGACTTAATCCCAAATCACTGCATAGTAATTATTCCATTTAAAGTACCGATAGATGATATATTAGATTTTTATTTTTTGTGCATTGAATATGTTCAAATGTTTATCATTAACACATTTTTTTTGCACACCTTTGTCTATAGATCCCCAGTGTCTCTCCTCAGCCAATAGCAGCGCAGAATGGCTTGAGAACAACTTTGGTTTGTTTTCTACGTTTGCCTCAATTATGGACTTGTACACCCTCAACCCTGACTTCTCTATCGTGAGTATGGACAATGTCTGAACTGGTTCCATTTGGAAGGAAACTTGGAACAACCTCAGCTCACACAAACCCGGAAATTAATACTCTTTGTCCCTCTTCTCTTCTCTCCCCCTCCCCCCTCTCTCTCTCTGTCTCCTCCTATTCCGTGCCTCCTTCCCTCTCCCCCCACTGTAGCTGGAGGCTCTATACCTCCTGTCTCCAGGGCAGATTGCAGAGCTAATGGTGCTGCCGTTGCCTGCTCCTCCATCGAAGGAAGTTGTCATCAACGCAGTGTTTGACTTCCTGGTAGAGTCTCCGACAGACAGGATATTCCCCGAAGTCCTGAAGATCTTCCTTATGCTGGCTGAAAAGGTTATTTATTCTATGTTTAATAATAAGGCCTGTGACAGTATTATGTTATGAAGTGTATGGATGGCAACAATACATATACCACAGGGTATATGTGGGCAGACACACGATGTGATCTATCTAGCGATCTATCTAGCTGTCTGTCTAGCTGTCTGTCTAGCTGTCTATCTCTGTCTGTCTAGCTGTCTGTCTGTCAGTTTCATTGTACCTGTCCAATGACAATAACAAATCATGTTCTACTCTATTCTATGTATTTACCTTTTCAGGCAGATCTCCCTTGTGGCATCTTCACACTTGTGTAAGTGCTTCCTATAGTTATTCTATAAAATGTTTGTTATTTAAAGGTATGCTGTCCACGAAAGTGTGCATGACTGGGGTACAGTACAATGTGGGCCTATGAGTGCTTTAAGAGGAGGAGTAGAGAGAGGTGCCAGACAAACCAACGTTTGTGTTTCAATGGGTTTCTATTGTTCTACGTCAGCTTGGAACGCTTGAATGCAGCCCTCCCATATCTCCCAAGAGAGATGGAACCATTCACATGGAACACCATAAATGTGCTGATACACATGGCACCCAGTGGTCAGTCACACACGCACACACATGCTCACATACAGTACACACACAACTGAAAATATTAGAATCTGTCTACCATATTTATCTAGGTCAATACAGTTTAAACGTACAGTAAATGGAGCCAGTAGTCATGATAATAATCGCACATATAACTTGTACTGTATGTAGTGACTTATTCATTTATTCTTGGTGTCTTGAATTGAACAGGTTGTTTGCCACTGAATGTCCTGGTAAGTTTTCTGTCTACTACCTCTCCTGTTGTAGGTCCTATTTTAACACTTATCATTTGAGCTGTTCATTTTAATAACATCATATAATTCCTTCACAGTGCCCAGTTACTGGCTTCAATGGTAAGCTCTGATTTAATCTACGTTCTGATGTTTACCACATTTTCATGTATTGCTATATTATTTGCTTCATGCCATTCATCATTTCTCTGTCATTTGACAGCAAGTGTGACCTGCAGTGGAGTCAACAGGTAACCTTTTCATCCTACAGTACTGTATATGTTTGAGTGAATACTGCTGCAGCTCTGTTAATGCTTCTCATTGCATATATTTACACAGCACTGACCTACAGATATACCTGAGCACATCGAACTCTACGGATGTTCCCTGTAATTATACCCTGGAGCAATATGCATGTGCAAATGTAAGACTATATGTATATATTATCTTTATGTTTTATACAACTGTACAGAAAAGGTTTGAATCACAATGATTCGAACTGAAGCTGGCAACATTATATTGTGGTCAATCATGTGTATAACCTATTCCATCCATTAGCAATTAGCGCTGAACATGTGAGACATACACCCCTGAAGTCCTGTCAGGACTATCAGGAAGTAGGGTAGTTGAGTTTTAGTTGAGTGGCTGTTAGCATTGTCACTCACAAGACTCTCACAGTAATTCCGGTGCTTTATTTACTGATGTGAAAATGTCAGTTTCTTTTTACTAACCTTAGTTTGTTTAACAAGACATGCAAACAGCCTTATGTTGTTTAGTTTCCCAACTAATTCCTCGGTATTTGTTTGATTTGGTCAATGAGTAACTTAGTTGTTTGTCATGCATATCAATCAAAAGTACCTCTCCTGTCAAGTAGGCGGGTCTTGATACAATAGCCCAGCACTGTGTCCCAGACTTTACACAATTAAAGGCTGGCCCTGCAGTAATAGCAAGGCTATGACTCCACTCTAGCCATTATTGTGTACGTACACACTAATTGCAAACTGCTACACTAACTGTTAGTGTGTACTGTTTGTTCAAATACGAAAGCATGAATATAAATATTACAACAGGGTTGGTCATGTCTGTTTCTTTCTCTGTGTTCCGCAGCTGGACACATTCTCTGCTTCCCAACTTGTGTCTCTGCTGAAATGTAATCTGCCCGGCGACAGTGGTCTCTCCAGAGTGACGTGGAAGATGCTTCTGTCCGAACTGTCTGACATTTTGGACCCAGCTCTGGACATGCTTGCTAACATGGTCAGTAGCTCTGCAGTCATCTACATACAGTCTTATGCCTTTAGATATCTTTTGAAAAAGGAAGTTAGCAGATCTGTACAGTCCTTTTTATAGTACTAGTATAGTTTGTTTTCTGAACAGGAGGTTAACCCTCCTAATGCCAGAAGATGGCGCCATTTTATTGCGTCGTTCTCTTTGTTGTCAGTGCTGTGTCTTTATTTATTTATCAATTATTTATAAATATATTTGGGTTAGTTTGTTTTTTTGTGCCTTGTAACTCTCCTGTTGTCCTCGGGTTTCTGTGTTTTTACAAATTTAATTTTCAAGATTAACTGAATCTATTGAATATACTGATTTTACATACAATGTGTGTTATATAAGCATATATTCTCTATATGACATATACATAACACATACTACTAAATTAGAATAAACAATATACAGTACATACAGTATATGAAAGGGGACACAATCCTGTACTGTAAGAAAATATGGTGGCAAACATTTACCGTTGATATATAAAGTTTACAACATCTTGGATTTTAGATATCAGAATTTAGAACATTTTCTAGATTTGAATTCACAGGAAAGGAGATGTAAAATGGCTTCTGGACTGGACTGGGCTCTATTGTATTGTATTAGGGAAAGGTAAAAATTACTTGTTGTTTCAGCTGGAATAAAGCCAACTATATATGTACACCAAAGATTAAGTTGAAAAAACAAATCATTTCAAAACCAGATGCTGTCAGCGCTCTGTCAAGCTTCTGTTCAGGTACAAACTCTGCCCATGTTAGGCCGGTTCCTCTCTATAAATTCCCAGCATTGTTTGGCTTCTGTAGCAGACGAAGATTGATTGACTGACTGGTTGATATAAAAGCAGCGTTACACTGTTAATGCCCATGTCAAGGATGGACCTCTATGTCACTTACTGTAAACAACTCAGAGGACAACAATGTTTTAAAGCTTTATTTGATGTGTGCGACGCCACTGTGGAGAAAGGAAGTGATCATGGATCTCTCTCCTCCAGTCGACGGAGACGGTCGTTCCCTCGGCCCCAGAGGTTCTGGACGTGGTCGCACAGATGAGAGTGTTTCTACTGAGCGACAAGCAGCTGCAAGACAGCGCCACCCTCCACCTGTGGTTCGGCCAGAGGCTCCGCCTCTTCCTGCCCTCGGCTTCCGGGATATTCCTGGGGTGCCTGGGTGCCAAGAACCTCAGCTGTTCATCCTACCAACATATGTGAGTTAATCTAGGGGCCGGTATCCATATATATACAGTATATACTGTAAGTACACTTAGGGCAGAGAGACTGGAGTTAACAGAGAGGTTTCAACAGACGACACTTCCACATTCTATATTTGGAAGGAGGGGGCGGGACGTTCCACCCTTTATACAGGCCAGAATGACCCGGTGTTCCATGCAAATCAATGGGAAGGTCCACGAATGGCTAATTACTGTACTGTCTGGATGCTGCGTACGTGTAACCTGACACGCCCTATGTTACACACACAGCTATATAGTTCTACGCACACAAACATTTAGGAAGCCGTCCATTGAAAGTGTTTAGAAAAGGGCAGGCACTTTTCTAATCAAATACTTGATCGCATGAACCATCTGTCCATCTCTAGGGACCACCATTGTTGTTTCCGCCTCGCATTCGCTGTCGTCACACCTGAACCACACCCGTAGCTACCAGCTGATTGGTCAGCTAACTTCCCTGTGTTCCATGTTTTCTCCGTGTTTACCCTGTTCCAGTCCATGTTTTCCCTGTGTTACATGTTTTCCCTGTTTTCCAAATGTACAATGTTCCAGTCCATGTTTTCTGTGTTCCATGTTTACCTTTTTCCTGTCCATGTTTCTCTGTGTTCCATGCTTTTCCTATATTCCATGTTTACCATGTCCCAGTCCATGGTTTTACCTGTGTTCCAGTCCTGGTCTTCTGTCTCTCCCATTGCTTTGTGTCATCGATTCTTCTTTTTGCCTGTTCTCATCTGTTATTTGTTTGCTGATTTATGTTTCATGTGATCTGTGACCTAGTTCCCCATGTTATTCTCAGTGTAGTTCTACACTACGTAGTTCTACAAACCTCAGTTTCAAATTATTTTCTAGCTTTCATTTACTGAACCTTTCCTGCACCTCATTTATGCCTTACAATAATACACTCCAGTCTCTGACCAGTATACAGTACATAAATGACAATTGATATTTATGACCTGGTTTAATGTACATTAAACAAGTTCTGACGGGATTGCATTTCCAGTCTCTGGAGATCAGTGATACTCAACATTGCTTTGATGCTCTGATACTCATACCGATTCTTTTGATGTGATGTCAAGAGCTAAGCCTCTTGGTTCTTCTCTCTCTCTCTCTCTCTCTCTCTCTCGGTACGCTCCTTGATTGTGTTATGGTGTCGCCAACCTTTTCTCTTGGCAGCGACTTGGCAGAGAATGGGCCAGTGCTGCTATTATCATTGTCCCGCGGGAGAGTTTTCTGAGTCTGTGATGGGCAGCGTTACAGAAAATGCTTTGCTGCAACGGATCTACAGTATTCTCCCATTTCCCAGGACTACACCACAGTGTTTATGTTCGAAACACAGCTGTGTTTTCAACGCCGGGTTGAGGTTATCTGGGTCTTGAGGCATTTTCAAGGCCCCATAAGGTTGATTTATGCTTCTGCGTCGAATCTACAGTACAGGGAGCCTACACCATAGCTTGACGCTGTTGTGAGCATGTATACTTGTATACTGTGCTGGTATACTGCGTTTTGAAATAAGCATACACAAAATATTTCTTCCAAGTGAATCTTAGTTACACCAACAATTGACCATAGAAAACAACGTCGATGTAAAATACAGGCTATTAAAAAACAAGGAAATCCCTGTTTAGTCATGAGTTAGGTTGTTATGGTAATTTTCTAATAACACAAATGGACTCAGTGTCATCACTGTTATCAAGCTCCATGTGTAAGGTCGTCCTTGATCACTTGCCTGCTGCTGAACTTGTTATCTGTTTTTTTTATTTTTTCGGTCTTGTTTGTGAAAGTAACAGGAAACAGGTGTGTGGCATATCCATAGCCTAAGTCTTAGATCTTGGCGCAGTCACTCTATAACCTAGGCTAGTAACAGCATTGCCTATTGTAGTAATTGGCACTTCTACAAAGTATTAAATTACACACAGTTACACACAACACCATTAAAATCATAAATGACGTCTCAAATCGAATTCAGTTGATATTAGAGTATCTCAGTATTGCCACACTACTACTACTATAGTAGTACTACTACTACTACTTGTCTACATGAAGACTACATGTCTCGACATGAATACACAGACAGATATGGATCTGGCGTCTGTCCCTTTTAGACTTGTGACTGAGCGGCCAAACATGGGCCAATGGTGTCATTGCCTTTTTTTCACGAGATTTCAAGGAATAACCATCTTACGAATAGTAGGGAGTCACAAGACACATAACGATAAATAACTGCTCTATATGGGCATATCAGAAATATGTTATTTTAGCAACTGTATGTTTTCTGATCCTGGTTGTTTGTGCCCTTATCTGCTGGGCCCCTGGGCTGCAGCCCTTGAAGCCCATTGGGATACAACGGCCCTGTGTAAAGTGTATGTCTGTATACGTATTCATATTGATATGCCTTTATGCAATATACTGTATATTTTTATTGTTATTATTCATTTGAGAATTTGATTTCCAGACTCAATGCATTTGGAGATGAGTTTGACCAAATGTCTGCCCATCAGCAACAGATGGTCCTGGTGGAGTTTATTCTGCCTTTCCTGACCCATGTGCCTGATGGTAAGTCAGCAGCTATTTAATTAATTTATTAATGTATTAATTGAATGGGCTTATACTGTACAGTATAGTAGACTAGTAAGGCCATACTGACCTCACATGCCATTACATGTAATTTAAAGGGATAGAGGCAGTGGCAGTAGATTGGAGCACCTTTTGCTGATTCAAACAATAAACGTCTGGTGGTGGCTGTCTATTGGTCGCTTTAACCATTTGGAACAAGAACAAAGTGGAGATGATGTTTGACTACAGACACTAAATAGCACATTCGTATGTTCATACACTGATGTGCAGAAGGAGGTCAGCATGGTCTCACAAGGCTACTTATTCAAAGGAACATGTCTTCGTACATTTTTGGTATACAGTATATACAACAGATATCATTGAAGGGTTATTCAGTAAATTAACAAAATGTAATACAGTATCATTAATGTCTCATGAGTGTTAATAAAAAACCTGCCAGCGGTTAGCTACTAACATTTGAAATAATCAATTAGCTGTCAATTTATTGATGGTTAAATTATAAAAATAAAAAAAAATTATATCAAATGCAACTGCAAAGATATACGAGCTTGCTTATGTTTAACCCTCCCGCTACTGGCAAGTGCACGGGGTAAAAATGACCTGGTGCCCTCGCCAGTAGGGCGCCAACCACAACACGGACATATGACATTCCGTGGTTGGCTCCCTCTGCTGGTAGTCTGCTGAAAACTTTCGGACAACAGGAGGGTAAAAACAAGCAAAATTGGATGCCAGTCCTGTAAGTGAAATCCACTTGATACGATTTGTTAAAATAAGTGCATCACTAGATAAGCCATTTATATTAGAAACAATTCCAACTAGTTTAAATCTAAAAACAAGATTTTTACACTGTTAGATACAGTTATTGCCATGTACCAAATAATCATACTTAAAAATGGGTAGTGTTATTAGTTTTAGCGAGCTAGGTAGTAGATTTAACGAGCTAGGTAGTAGTTTACAACATATTGTACAACTTCCACACTGTTTTCATCCCTCACCTACAGGCAATGCCTGCTTTCCCAGCACAAACAGCAGTGAAGACTGGCTGATGAAGAACTTTGGGCCGTTTTCAGTCCTCATTTCTGTCAAACAGCTGCTGCATCTCTACCCAGAATTCTCTCCTGTAAGACTAACATGCCTCAGCTGTGCTCAGCACACCAACAAGACAGACTATAGTGTACCGTGTAATATGAGAAGCATTTCAGAGATATTGACTGTACAGTAGTGTAAACTTGGCTATGTTGGTGAAACCAACAGTGGAATACGAGGCCGCTGGGATTGGCTGAAATAAGGAGTGTGTGTATGTTGCATGATACCATTGTAGGAAATTTGCTGTTACACATGTAGTGATGTGGTTTATGCATCATGAATTGAATTAATAGATTAACAGACACCCTCACCTAAAGTAATATTATATTATATAAAAGTGATGCTGCCATATTGAACAAGTTAATTGCAAGCACAATATCCCATTCATGTGTAATCCCCCTTTAGTTGGAGACGCTGCCCCTACTTACGACCAAGCAGATCGCAGAACTGCTGGTGTTGCCCCTTCCTGAAAACAACGCCTTGATCAATACAGTGTTTGACTTCCTCACAGTGCCTCTAGATGTCAATAGGTTTCCACAGTTCCTCTTGTATCTGGCCATGTTCTCTAAAAAGGTCAGGAATTATAAGGATCATTCAAGATTCCACTTGATTTACAAGGTTAAAGGTATAGTCTTTAAGATTACTGTAAGCACTTGTAAGATAATACACTTTTGGGCACAATCAGTGAACCGCAAGCTGCTGTGTGTTCACCCTGAAAAAAATTGTCTGGTGTTTTTACACAGCCCTGGCTCTGTAAATTGGAACATAAGCTAAGTGGTGCAAACCGCACCACATAATAATATCCCAGTCTTGGCCATGCATGTTAAATGTATGGAGTGGTGCTTCTGAGTGAGCACTCTATGTCATTGAACAGAGAGCCGTTTTAGATTTGATCGACATCAAATATCAACAAGCTTTCTGCAGAATGACTGACTATGCCTTTAATTTTGCCTTCAATATAACTGTATATTCATTGTTGATAATTTTGCTGTATAATTCAAGTAACTTATTGTGAATAACTAATCGTTTTTGCATTCGCAGGGTAACATTTCGTGCTCATCCTACAGGACGATGTGAGTTTCAAGACTGATGGTGCCGCTTGTATAACACAATGTAAATAGATGTATTATGTACAAATGTTAATTGTGACCTTGACACTGCTTGCGTTTGGGTTGCAGTTTTACCCGACTGGACCAGGCTGTCGTCCTTGCTCCTCTGGATATCACACCGGACATCATCCACACTAAGGTGGCCTTGTCAGCGCACATTCCTCCAGGTGATGTGATAACTGTCTGAACCGGAGATCTTATTTGATCCCCCATTGGGACTGTTCGGCTCTGTTCAGCATCTCATGAAACTTGCACTTGAATTTAAAAATGCAGTGCTCGATCGCGTTGCGCCCCCAGAAACCCCAACCTTTTCAGAGTTTCAAACCAAAACAATGCTTTCGAAATGTTTTCAACCACAAGGAAGACACATGTTTTGAATGTTCATTACGTTTCTTAACTAACCTGCATCTTTTTATTTGAAGGTTAGTTGTGCTGTGATGATATTGTAACTAAATGTATCTGTATTTACTGTCTTTCAGGCTGCAACATATACAATGGAGAAGTAAGGACAGTACATTGTTTTTTAACACTTTTAGATTTTACGTTAACAACAGATTCATAACAATTTCCATGTTTGTTTTTTCTTTCTTTCATTTAAGTGCAAGATTACTTCAGTAAATGGTAAGTGTTGTTAAGAAAGTGTCCAGCTACTATATGAAACACATTTAGTAAAATATTTTTAATTAATATGTTGATTACAGAAACTGCCATTTGTGCCGGAGTGAATAGGTCAGTATTTTTTTCTTTCATTTTCATTTGTATTTATAATGACAATACTAATTTCTGCATACAGTACTGTACTCCTTTTTTTATTACCTGCAATATAGTTAGTTTGCATTGTTTCTTCCTATTTTGAGTGAAAACATTTTTGGGATTAACATTTTATTTTAATCTTAATATGAGATTATTAGTGTTACCTTTTTTTTAGAATCTGATACATATTATAAATAATCTTAATCAAGGATTAATATTGTTTTTTTTTAATTAATGTGGGATTCATATTGCTATATTAATCATAATATGGGATTCATATTGTTATATTCATCTTAATCTGGAATTCATAATGTAATATGAATCTTAATCTGGCATTCATAATGTTACAGTATATTAATCTTAATATGGCATTCATATTGTTATATTCATCTTAATCATACCTTTTGTTCTGCTTAAGCACGATGCTACAGTTCCTCCTCAACAGCAAGCAGATGAATGGAAGTTACTGTGACTTCGCCATAGAACAGTTTGCCTGTGTCTCGGTAAGGTTATACTGTATACAGCCTGCTGCTACGATATATTTATAAGATAGCTACAAGGTGAAGAGGTAATGTGGTTTAGTTAAATCAACTCATTAGTGTCCAGCCATTGGCTGGATTCAAACAAGCACTACCTTGTTTTGAGATAGCTGAGGGGGTTGTGAGATGCTTACAGTAGATGTTGGCATGTTCACAGGCGACGTCTCGTGTTCAGCAAATTTATTACAGCAAAAGTTATTAGTTAAATAATACAACTACCACTCATGGCCATTAATCTGCTGTAGGTAACCGTGGGTAATTATGTCACTGTGATTATTAGCAACGCTAGTTGCAGTAGGGGGTGTGTGTCTTAACCATGCTTTACTGTGACACTAGCAATACACTTGGAGGGTCGAGGATATCGCAGCCTTGTTGACGTGTAACCGGACCTCCAGCTCCTGCGGTACCGTAGCTGTGTGGGAGCTGCTCATCTCCAAATCTGCAGGGGTGTTGCAGTCGGCATTGGATTTAATTTCTGACACGGTATGGAGCATCCCCTGACAACTGACCCCTGAATTCTGATTTGGTCAGAATGGCACCTGAAGCCTGGTTAAATGGAACACAAACATCTGGTGTGCAGTTATGTACGCCAAGGAACAGCAGTTCTTAGATGCAGCGGTGCCAATGCTCACCTTCTCAGTGACCTGCACCACTGATCGTGCCTTATACTGTAGCTAAAGTAGCTCATTCTGTACCAATGGCCTCGATCTAGCTAAAGTATCTCATTCTGTACCAATGGCCTCGATCTAGCTAAAGTATCTTATTCTGTACCAATGGCCTCGATCGTGCTTTAAACCTAAAGTATCATACTGTGTACCTACGAAACAAACTGTTACAGTTCACTGTTTACATTTTTTTCATGTATATAATATTTATTGACATTTATACATTATACATGTATACTGTAGATGATATATACACATGATATATGTCTCCTTATTTTGTGTGTGGTCTAAAGCATCACTTGGTTCACCTATAACTCACTCCCCCCTCTAGCTGTTTGACCCCAGCAACCCTGCCCTGACACTGATTTTGGACGCAGTTGGAAACATCAAGCTGAACACCTTCTCCACAGCCGACTACCAAAGTGTCGACTTCATCCATCTGTGGTTCGACCAGAGGCTCCGCCCCTTCCTGCCTGCGGCGTCCGCGGACTTCCTGTCCTGTCTCAGCACACAGGATTTCACCTGCAGCTCCTACCAGCATCTGTAAGTGCCGTAGCGGCGTTCCTCTTCCAGACACACCAGCGTCACCAATGTGGAGCCAGCGATTCTTAGCTAACTTATTTTGTCAAATTCAGCGAATATTTTCTCGCGGTCCGCTAGCTATCTGTTCTGTGTGCATGCTGAAAAGAATAACTTGGTTTCTACACAGCCTAGCCTGTGCAATGTGTTTCCAATATGTGTGGCGGAGTTTTTGATGGGAGCACCCATTATGGCATTGAAGGGAGAGGTGTTTGTGTTTGATTTGAGTTTAAAAACTCAACAATCTATCTCCGGTATCGTTGACTCCACCTTTAATTGCTTAATTGGTACGGGATTATAAGTAAGTGAGCAGCGACTGCTTGATGCTGTGCGTCTGCCGATCCAGGGTGATGATATTGAGCAGCCAGCAGGCAGAAATGAAGCTCTCCACCCAGATGCTGGTCTACACACACTTCTTAAAAGTCTACCTGACCAGGAACGACACCGCAGGTGAGATCTCAATCCCTCATGGATTGAATTACTAGTAAGTAGGAGAACATATTTGTTTAGAACTGATTACATGTATATGACTACTGTATATTACATAATTACTCTGCTTAATTAGGTACAGTACCAGGAATGAACAACATTGTGAATGAGTACATTTGAATGAAGTTGGTGTGTTTAAATTAGTTGATCTGTTCCAGTGAGATGTCTTCGAGCTCTGTATTATTGGGACTGTCCAATGTGTTCCAGACCCTGGCTGTGCTGCCAACACGTCCAACACTGGAGTGTGGCTGGAGGAAAACCTCGGAGGCTTCTCTGTTCTTCTCTCCTACTATGAGATGATAGCACTCAAGTCCAACTTCTCAGTGGTACAGTTCCACATTTTCTAACCTTTCCCCTGTTTATTGCTGGGTAGAATGACTTGGGCAATTTGGCTTCCACCCCGATCACAAGATGCAACAGTACTGTGTTTATAAAGGCTTTTCTGTTTTTTTCTAGTTGCACAATCCCTTCTGACATATATTTACCTATAGCAAGACAGCATGGTACAGTAGTTACTCTCTTCCTTGTCTCGCAGGGCCATACTTATATACTGTTGTATAAAACTTATCGGGACATCTATGAGACACTTTGGGTTAAGTACTGGTGGCGTGGAAAACAGTTTGAAACTTCTTAGCACTGCCACCTTGCATTGGCAGAGTTTTTAAGTGTCACGGTGATGTCAACAGTTATGCACCCTACATGCATTTTTCTTTGTGTGTGTGCGCCTGTGTGTGCCCTTGCGTGAGTGTTTACATTCGTGTGTGTGTTTGTGCGTGCGTGTGCCCGCATGCAGATGCAAGCGTTGCCCCTGCTGACCGTGAGACAGCTAGCAGAAGTCTCCTCCACACCCGGACAGCTAACATCCGCCACTCAAGTTGCCATGGTGATGAAATACGTCCCGGACCAACAGTTGGCGTCCTTCTTTGATGACTTCTCGCCTGCCATTGCAGTGAGTGGCGGGTCGCGATTTTACATTCACAGCCTTTAACAGACCCATTTAACCCTCAAGATGTCCTTAACAATATCGTATTTGGCCACACGGCGGCACCATCTGATTGCGTATGATTTTGTATGTTTTTTAATTGGCATTGCTGTGTGTGTTTATTTATTTATTAATTATTTAT
>JAODUG010029619.1:0-17080 GCA_027564795.1 Aphredoderus sayanus
CCAATGTAATTCACTAGCAATGCTCTCTCTCTCTCTCTCTCTCTCTCTCTCTCTCTCTCTATCTCTCTATCTCTCTCTCACTCTCTCTGACACACACACAGAGGTTGGCAGGACTAAGGTGCTAAATAAAAGCTGTGGAACATCTTTGGATTTACTGTTGTCTGGGTTTTGCATTTTCCTCCGGACACACAAACACATTGAACCCCCACCAACCATTCAAAACCTGTCAGAAATGCAGAAATGAGAGTGAGAGAGAGACAGAGAGAGAGAGAGAAAGAGAGAGAAAGAGAGAGAGAGAGAGAGAGAGAGAGAGAGAGAGAGAGACTGACACATGCAGCATGTTAGAGTGGCAGGCCTGTGCTAATTGACAGAGAAACAGACATAGTAGTTCATATCTGCAAACATAGACAGGAACTATGATGGAGAGATGGCCACGAAAGACAGATGATGCACACCCATCTGCCTGTGTGCGTGCATGTACGCGTGCATGTATAGTTCTGTCTGTCTGACAGCAAGCGGCCAATTACTGTCGAAAGTGGCAGGATGAGTTCTGCCAGACCATAGCTTTCCATTAGCGCACGCCAACCAAGCGTGTGTGTGCGCGCGCGTGCGTGTGTGCGTGTGTATGTTTGTGTGCTTGTGTTTCTCTAAGATGGAAGGAGCTTGTGGACTGATGCAGAGTGGAATTTTTCGGAGAGTTTGTGTATGAATCCTGTCTCCCTCTCACACACACAGGCGCAGCGCGCACACACAGACCGCTGGATTCCCCGCAGTTGAGCACATGGAATGGCAATGAGCGCGAGGCACCAGCAGGTGCGTCACGGTGCTCTGCAGCCACACTTCACGGGATAATGCCAGATAATTCACACATGCATCCCGTTTTACGCACTATTCGCTTTACGTAGAGCTGAGTATATTCAAGGGGTGTATAGCCTAGGTAGACGTGCCTGCGTGAAGCAGCTCTGAAGTGAAACGATAAGAGGATTTTCGGCTGAATGTGGGAAAACTTTGGGATTTATTAGGTAAATATGCTTACAGTCTATTAAAATGGTTGCAAGGCATACAAATTCGAATTTTCTATCGCTGTTTGGAGTAAAAATAGGACGTCTACGTTTGAATTGGTGTCAGTAAGGCAGAGAGAGATAGAGATAGAGAAGTGGGCCATAGGATAAGTGGGTTGGCAAAGTAACCTTTCGCGCAGAGCTGTGCCATGTGCCTGTCCGTGTGCCACTAGGTTGAGTGCCAACATGATATTTTCAATTGATAAACATGCCATGTCAATAACCCTATCTGGTCTCACGTTCAACACGCCGCAGTTCATATTATAACCTCCCATCGACAATATGCAGTATGTTACAGTAAACTACTCATACACACACACACACACACACACACACACATACACACATCCACAACCCCACATGCAAAAACTCACGGCTGGGTGATAATGCATAATGTATTGGGTTATCGGGAGCCCCGTCGCCTGGACCGGCTGGGCTACAAACGCACAGTAATTTGGAGAAGCAGATGTAGATGCATTATTTAACGCCACGTCTCCTTGTATTAGTCAACTGTCCATCTTTCATGCCTAAAGTGATCTTGCCTTTACCCAAAATGTGCTGCATATAGCTGCTCTCTCGTGCGCGAGCGTGTGTGTGTGTGCGTGCGTGCGTGCGCGCGCGCGCGTTCAGGTTGCCATTATTTAGAAGTAATCCAAACAGAGCGGCTGACAGACGGGTCTATCGATTCCCACTCGGTTCCAATCAGATCAGTGCACAGCAGGATGATCTTTTACGCATTAGCCCCGCAAATCTCCCCGCAAATATTAGATTTGAAAGAAAATTATATCCTCTGGATTCATGCAATGCACACCACATATTTTCCTATCGGAAATAAAACACTGATGCATCTGTTAGCTGGACCAATGACTCATTGATCGCCATAGTGTTTTATAAAGACTTAAAACATACACAAACAATTATCAACAGAAAATAGCACTACAACAACGTCTGACAGACACTCAGACGCTCTCAGCAGCCAACGCGTGTGTGCCCGCCTGTTTTTGTGCGTGCCTGCACTGTGTGTATATACTATGTGAGCGTGTGTGTTTTTTTCTTCCAGTCAGCGGAGCTTGCACTGCTGCGTGTGAGCAAAAGCCGCAACTACGGGCTACGGCCCCAGAGCGCACAAATGATGCGGCATGCTACAAATAAACGCTGTCTGGTTCGCAAACACAGGGAAAGTAGGCTTACAAGCGGTTGCTAGAGGGAAACCAACGCATCACACTCACCTGCTGCCAGTTTTCTTCCAGGGAAGGCATCGCGGAGAAATAACCTGTGTCGTGCACGAGTTGGAGTTCCTGAAAAATACTGTAATTCGCCAACACGTCCATGTTGAAGTAACGGTGAGAGGGGGAAAACGCACGCAATAAAGTCCAGATCCAAGTCCAAATAAAAAAGGCAACACTTTTTTTAGACTTGTGAAAATACAGGGCTCGTGAAACGACGGATCAGATCGGCGCTCTGTTCCTGCGGTGCCCCTGAAAGTACCTTGACAGCCTCCGTGCGACTGGAATGGAAGGCATTCGCAGATGAGCACTTAAAAAAGCACAGAGGAAGAAAAAAATAGTTGAGAATTTAATCTCTGTAGATAAAAACTCCTTGTTTTCTCAACTTGCTCTCTCTCATACCTCTTTACTCAGTCCAGCCGTGTGGTTGTCAGCGCCGTTACATTAAACGTTCATCTATTTCCGCATGCCAGATCGCAATCTTCACCCTATAAATCCCAGGTTACCTCTTTTCCTATAGCAGCCACTACGCGCTCCCGTTTCACCAGGCGAGTAGTTGGGGCTTGCAGACTGTGCTTGAGCGGCAAGCCAGGCGACCAAGGAGAGGAGGAGCCACACGTCAGTCAATTTCGTGCGTGACCGTATAAGGTAAATAGGGTTGACGATCTCACTGGCGTCCAATTAAGGCGGCGCCAAAATAAGGAAATAAGGAGGAGTCTGAATAAAAGGAAGACGGTATTGGTTCTCTATATCTGTCACTCTAGTTAAAGATGGCAGTGAAAGGTGAGCTATTTTTAGAGGCCTATATAAGCGTACCAACATTCCTCTCTTAGTCAAAGCGAGCTAGACGTCAAAGAGGAGCCAAGTCGAAGTGGTTATGCTAAAGTGATATTATTAAATTAGGAATATAACCGAATAGATACCACATAAATCAGGAATACTAGTTTTATAGCTACTTACATTCAGAACTTGATGATAAATAGCTCTAAGGGTTGTGATGTAAAAACAGATTTCCCAATGGTAAGCCCCAGTCCTCTTGCGGTTTGGAGGTGTTTCTGTTGTGTTGAAACCACGCTGCGCCCTCAGTATGTTGGCTTTCTTCATCGTGTTAGTAATGTTCAGAAGTGCATTATGAGCTTGTAAGTTTCATGTCATTGGCCTACAGATCACCATTAAAACTGTACAATTCATAATTGAAGATTATGTTTAATGTCATTCTGACCCTAATCTTGTCATCCTTTTGTCATTATTAAAAAAAAAGTCAACTGAGTGTAAAGAAAACCAGATTGTAGCCTACTTGCATAATAAGGAAAGCAATGGTATTCTTGCCAACACCATAATTCATAAGAAACTACTTCTAATTATTCCAAAGTTAACACATGCATTTGGGGCAGGACAGTTTATAGTGATCTGGGTGTTCTGTCAGCCGGTTTTGATTGTGGGTTTGAGCCCTGGAGTTGGCCTACTTGATAGCATCTTTGAGCAAGATGTATACTGTACCTGCTCATTGTAATACTTGTAGTTGTACTCAATGTATAAGTAACTTTGGATAAAAGAGTCAGCTAAATGACGTAAATGCATGCTAATGTCTGTAGAAGTGACTGCTCAGTGTTCATAATTATGCTAATAAACTAGCACTAGCACATTTTAACCCTTGAGATGTCCTCTGGGTCAGAATGACCCAAATCACTAGCTCTTTGTGGCAGATAGAAGGCGCTAAACCTAATTCTAGAGCTTACACAGACTTATGATGTGCACTGCTGGCACAACAAGGTGTGAGTTTGAAACCCGAGGACAACAGGAGGTTTAAAAGGCACATAAAACAACACAAATACATGAAGAAATAATTAATAAAGAAATAAATACACTCTGTTTGAGTACATTACGAGGGATATAATGTCTCAAACAGCAAACCAACTGTTGAGGAAATGTTGATGAGAATAATGAGAAACTGAAAATATGAAAAGTTCTTCATCTTTATCCTTGGCAATGTGTGGCTCTGATGAGTCCCATAGGACAAAGCGAAAATATTCCCTTGCCCCCTTTTTATTGCATGTGACTACATCAGCACTTGACATAACCTTTTTAAGACATGTCTCAGGTAATCTGTAAAAGGTTGTATCTACAAACAAGGTATTATGTTTTTAACCCTCATGATGTCCTTTGTGTCAAAATGACCCAAATCACTAGATCTTTGTGACAGATAGAAGGCGCTAAACCTAATTCTACAACTTACAAGGTGTGAGTTTGAAACCCGAGGACAACAGGAGGTTTAAACGGCACAAAAAAAAACAGATATATAAAGAAATAATTATTAAATAAATAAATACACACAGGAATGCCAATGAAAAAACACACACAATCATACACAATCAGATGGCGCCGCCGAGTGGTCAAATACAATATTATTAAGGACAACAGGATTGTTAAATTAATTGTTTTCTCAAAGATTAATTAATATGATTTTCAAATACAGTGTTTTTTACTAGTTTGACATCCCCTAACAATGAAAGGTTTGTCAATCATTCTGGATAAAGCTTGGTGATATTAAACAAACTCGAAAAAAAAAAACACCTCTCCCTTCAATGTCACAATGCTCTAACAGTACCCCACACATTGGACATGCATTGCTAACGCTAGGAGGTATAAGGTGCGGTCTGCACCACTTTGTTTGTGTTCCAATTTACAGAACCATTTACATGGCCAGGGCTGTGTAGTAACACCACATTGTTTTTTCAGCACACATACAGAACAGGCAACTAGTGGACAGTGAGTAGATATTAACTGAAATTGAGAAAAAGTGTATTTGTTCTACAATCGCTGACTATACCTTTCACCCTAAATTGCCAAAAACATCCAAAGGGAAAAAATATCCAAATGAAACAACTATATAGTGGGATTTGGGAAGAAATAAAGCAGTTTCAAATTACAATATGTCATTATTAATTATTAGTTACTTAATTAAAGGCACACGTTTCTGTTGTTTTTACTTTATTACTGCACATTTATTAGATAGAAACATGCTATATTGAAGAGATCTTATACGCTGTTCTTTCTTTGGCCGCATCAGTAACCTAATTTTCCTCACTGGGATAAAGTTAATTTGATTTATTGTAATCTTATTTGTCGCAGGTTTAACTGGCCCCACCACTAAGACTAGCCTGATGTAAAACAAACCATTTCAGACTTTTGAGCTCCAGATAAGCTTGTCAGTCTATACTCCCATAAGTCCCCACTAAGGTACTGTACTATATAAGAAACAACGTTCCTTACAGGTGGTATTTGGATCCTTTGGGTTGGAGCACGGTGGTTATAAATACACCAGATTATTAAAGGAGGAGACAATGCAGTTAGTCTAGATAAATGATACATGATGATACATTTATTATAATTTTTACAGTTATGGCACACATCTAAACTACTGTAGCCTACATTATGCTATCAGGGAGTGTGTTGAGTGTGTATTGGTTGTAAATAACCAAGCTGGTTTGTCACTCTGACCAAGTCAAACGAGAATGCACAGGCAAATATAAATTTTCATACATTATATACAAGTGTAATTATATCACATTGTGGGAGAATCATACAGTAGGTTACTCTGTGCATATGTGTATGAGCCATCTAAACCATCATCACATTGGTCATTTTCTATACACATAATATAATCAATATGGCCTTGTTTGTAAGCAGGGGAAGAAAACCAACCTTATCTTATTGCTATTAGCAAGACAGGGCTAAAGGCACAGTTAATGACTATCGTGCATGCTGTCATATATATTCATTGGCCTAGGCATTATTTACAGCAGACTGGCCTGACAGGGTTGTTCTTTATGATATCGACCCATGTTACAGGATACAAATAGTGAATGTAATCTTTATAATTACGGTAAAGATAATGTAATATGTGACCAGTGGTGGTAATTGTTGCTTTTCCAGCAAATGAGAATGTATTTAGTGTGTGTATATATTTGTATTTTCTGTTAAATTATATACATGTGTAGAGTAATGCACCATGTACAATTTTTATATAAAGATTACCATTTGATGCATTCTACCAGAGTTTAGATAAAAGCAGTAAAATACACAAGTTGCGTTTAAGAATGCAAACGATACACTTAACATGTAGAGGGCTTGTCTTTGTCTGTCTGTGTCGAATCATTAGTTTATATCAATGCTTGGCAAAGTGGGCCTCAATACCCCATAAGAAACGAGGGGTAAAATCTTTGTTGTATTGTTTTATTAAAATGGGCCTATATGCTCAGTGCCATTTGTCTGTGTTTAGGAACTTATTTAAAATATGAAGTGGTTCGTATTAGCTAGCTAGTAAGACTAATTTATTTTGGGTGGCTCAAGAAACATATTTATGTGGTTATTGAAGAGTGTAGTATGTTATGTTTTCCTTTTCTTTTTGAGTTAACACATTCATTTAGTTTTGTGTCTGACACTCACCTCTCTCTCTCTCTCTCTCTCTCTCTCTCTCTCTCTCTCTCTCTCTCTCTCTCAGCCCCCACCCCCTTCCCCCCAGGGACTGGGTCCAGGTCTCAGTGGATTACTAGGGGCAGATGGCTTTTAGATTGGCTGTTTCAGGACATTTTCTCCATTGATTTTTACAGCTCTCTCTGCCAGAGGGAATTAGCCTGAGCTGAGGAGGAAGGAGGGAGCGAGAGAAGTGAAGGGAAGTGCAAGAGTCAAAGAGGAGCATGCTGTTTGTGCATTTAAGAAAGAGCATCTTGGTGGGTGTGTGTGTGTGTGTGCGTGCGTGTGCGTGTGTGGGTGTGTGTGCATGCGCGCGCATGTCTCCAACTATTTTGTAGGTCTATGAATCATAGGTGTGTGTGAACAAAACTTCTGTAAATGTTCTTTATTGTGCAGATTTAACTGTGTTTCTGCCACACTGGGAGGCTGAGTTAATGGCATCTCTGATGTACATCCTGTGAGGGGCTTGGATGCTCACAGGCGTGGTTAAAGCTGTGCTACAGTATGACTGATAGCACATTAACTTGCCCACAATGCACTTCCTTTCGCCACAGGAGTTTTGTCCTGCCGGATGACGGCTGTTCACCACTGACCCCAGCAGCATGGTGCTGTTGTTAACACATACCACATCCCAGGTACCAGCCCAAGAGAATATATTGGATCACTTATTGGCCAAAATATTGGGATGGAATAAAGAAGTCCTAGCCACATAGCGGCATCAGACATTAGTGAGAGAAGCCCTCCTGCAGGTAGAATTTGTAGTCATAGTATGCAGATGTGAAGGTGTGTTTGTTGCTATATGCCTCCTCCTTGTGTGTGTGTGTTTATGCGCGAGTGCTATTATGTGGTTGGTGGTTATATCTGTTTGTGTGCGTATGTGTGTGTGTGTGTGGGTGGCTGAGTGTGTATACTGTATATAAATATGTGTGTGTTTGTGTGTGTGTGCGTGTGTGTGTGTGTGTGTGTGTGTGTGTGCGTGTGTGGGTTTCAGTCTCCCATCAGAAATTCACTGAGGAGACGGCACCAGCTGGGCATGCGGTGCCCTGGGCTGTGAGGTTTCTCGCACCCCAGATCTCCGTGAGGCTGCTGTACCTGAGGGCAGGGGGAGGGGCGGCGCGCTCTGACGTCGCTCGCCCAGAGGCGCGGGGGAAGCGGAGGGGCGGGGGGGGGGGGGGGGTGTAGATATGGGAGGCTGGCAGGTGTTCGGTGTGGGAGTCGAATGGAAAGGGCAAATGGAGAGAGAGGGAGAGAGAGACAGAGAGAGAGAGAGAGAGAGAGAGACAGAGAGAGAGAGAGAGAGACAGAGAGAGAGAGATTGAGTTTTGGTGTCTATCTTATTGTCTAAACAGAGTATGTTTGATATAGGCATATTGTTAAGTATATGTATATTTCACGCGTTGCAACTCAATGTAAAATATGATAACCTTGATGTATAGTATGTGGCTTAGCTGAAAAGTGAAAGATAGTCATAGTCATTGGTATATACTGTAGTACATTCAATATTTTTGATAAGCATTCAAATCTTGAAACACATACAATACAGTATGTTAGAATCATGTGTCTTTGCCTTTCACATTCTAAGGAGATTCCCATTGCTAGTCTTTGGTTAACCATTGTGATGTCCTTTAAAATATCATATTTGGCCACCCAGCTGCGCCATCTGATTGTGTATGATTTTGTGTGTTTAATTGGCATTGCTGTGTGTATTTATTTAGTTATTTATTCATGAATTATTTATTTATGTATTTATGTTGTTTTTTTGTGCCTTTTAACCCTCCTGTTGTCCTCTGGTTTAAAACACACACCTTGTTGTGCCAGCAGTGCACATCATATGTCTGTGTAAGCTGTAGAATTAGGTTTAGTGCATTCTATCTGCCACAGAGAGCTAGTGATTTGGGTCATTTTGACCCGAATACATCACAAAGCATGTGTGTGTGTGTGTGTGTGTGTGTGTGTGTGTTTGTGTGTATTTCAGGTGGGCTCTTAGAACCTTGAATGTGGACCATGCAGACTGAGCCTCAGCTGCAATATCTCTTGCCTATCATACACACAACTGCTGCTTTCCTGAGACGTGCACACACACACACACACAAAATAATATACACCATCAAATACATATCTCTTGATGAAATTAATAAATATGTATTGATTGATGGACATATGTCACACACATCAACAGTATATTCTTTATATAAGCAAAGTGCAGGGCTTCACCTTTCTGCAGTTTATACTTTATTGACTCCAGCATCTTCCTTGTTGCATATTACTAGTGTAAATTGGATGGAACTATTTCTTTAGATAGTTGGAAATGTCACTAGGTTGTAAATGAGGAGTTCTCCATTTAATAGCACCGGGGCATGGGGTTTGTTAGCTATACTGACAGAAGACATAAAATGCTGAAATACAACATCTGTTTTCTTTCTTATTAGAAGCCTTCTTGAACAAGCAGTAAAAATAGCCTCTAGCACACACCAGTTATTTTGGTACTAAAGTTTATTTTAGACAGAAACTAATGTTGTAAGCATTCCTCCAGTAAATACATTTCAGTTTTGATTGAGGTAGAGCAAAGTTACAGTATGTTTATTCATGATTATTTCAAAATATGCCGATGCTGTTAACAGCACTCAGGTGTCAACAGGCAACAATGCTACATATTTGCACCCGGGACGGATAGCCAAACCGGCTATTTGCACTCGGAATGGATTGCCAAACTGTCTATTTGCACCCGGGGTGGATAGTCGATGTGACTATTTGCACACTGAGTGGAATAACCCATGTGTCTGTTTACAGTGGGGTGAGAATAGCCACACTGCAGCTATTTGGCTTTTTACACCCCAAAAAATACATTAACACTGTTGCATGTACAGTTCATAACTTTATTATGTAAATCAATAGCTAACCATAACACGAACCATTGAGGGTTAACTAACCCATAAACCAAATCACATACCTTAATCAGAGGGTTTTTTGTGTTTAATGTAACCCTCTTTTGCAATTGTACCATTCTTTGAGACCTGCCGCAATTAATGCAATAGCTATTGCAATAATCCATGTGACACATAATATATTTATTTGTGGGTGTAAATATCTTAAAGCTGCATTCTGGCTTCTCTCACCCAGGTGCAAATAGACACTCAGTTTAGAAATATTGGTTAATTTGTCTCTCCTGTTTTTATACGTAGCCATCTTGCAAATTATTTTTTCTGCAGTACTTGTGTGGCTTCAGACATATACTTTATCTGCAGATCTGAACAACAGGCGATGTTTTCTCAGACTGGACTGTGATTTTGCAATACATGATAATGTATTATTTTTAGTCTATTATGCATAGGCTTCTGACAGTTTTATAGGAATTTCCATTCAGTTATGGCGGCTGTGCTCCTTTATAATACTAAACTATCTTTAATGCTGAACAGTTTTAAGAATGACATTCTGCAACTGGGACATATAATACAGTACACTGTAACAGCAAAACTGTTATCACTGGTGTCTTGAGTTTTAGAGTGAGTAATGCCTTTTTCCACACAGTCTGCTGCTCTAATGAAATGTGATCTATGATCTATGAAAAAAAAACGACATAAATATTATAATGTGTTAGTTTGTGATTAGACATCATGTGAAATTGTTTAACTATTTTGCAAGTGAGGTAACAACTCCTTGAATCATTGGGGTCTCTGGTCCACGACTTTATGGAAATGGAAATGTACCCAGTCTGTAGTGTAGGTACTGTTTCCTTTCCCTAGTGGTGACTATGCACAGCCACTAACAGCCTTTAAGATTGCAGAGACAAACTATTGCCAGTGAATTTGCATAGCTGGTTAATGAAAGCAAATACTCCATTGCTTAAAAATGTAAATCAATTGTAGACAACTGAAAATAAAAGAAACAAAGAAGTAGAAAACAAAATAAAAGGGATGGGGTAAAAACAGTAGCCGCACAAACGGTTCTTCAAAAGATGTTCTTCAAAATATGTCAAATGTACCTAAATATCACTATTTGATGTTTATGGGTGATCCAATACAGATATTGTGTAGTAAACTACTTTCATTTTATCCTGACCAATTCAACACCTTTGTCCTAATCCTCACCTAATCAACTTGACTCAACTCGGCTCGATGGAGCACTCTGGAACAAACGGCTTGTAACGGTACCTGGACAGACTGAAAGGCAGAAGAACATGCTCAAAGCTTGATACATTTACAGTACAGTAGAGGTACTGAACCAACAAAATAAGCCAAACTACTTGGCACTATTTCACTTTGGTGGTAACATTTCGTAATCGCCATACATATTGTTTGTATTGCCAGTTTGGATTGGAGTAATTGCCATTGGTGCATACTCATGTTTCACTGTTATACACACAACCTCTATAGGTGACACAATGTCAAATATCTTGTTATTCAGTTATTATAATTTATCATACATACTATACCTTTATGCAACCTTCTCAGCATGTATGGTTCTTTACTCAGTGGTATCATCTCATGAATGCATGTGCAGATTTACAGTACATTTGGCTGACAGCAATGTTCTGGAGGATGGGGAGATCTATCAGATATATGCTTGCTTACAACTCGACATAAGCCCACCACATGCCAACCCCATGTCCACAAGTTAAAGAATCTATCACAAGCTGAGGCCAGTGACCACTTAACCACACCAGCAGTCTGGCCGTCAAACCATCAGTGTGTTAGGGCAGCAGAGACTGACAGGCTTAAGTAGACAGGTAAGTGGGTCAACTGCCGTCAGGGTCAGATGTGCTGTGGTCCCAGCAGTGAGACAGATGTGAGTGATAATATTGACCATTTGTGATTTCTCCCACCTTCCATTTCCTAAAGCTCGAAACAAACAAGAGTGTCGGAGTCAATCCCGAGATGACATAAAATGCAGTTCTCTACTGATTACGAGGGGCTTGACTTTGAATGAATGAATGGATGAGTTAGTTTAATTATTTTTAACTTAAATTCACTTCTTATGAGTGTGATGTTGGTATTTTTGTAAACATTTTCATTAAGAGGATTTAAAGAGAACTATCTTGCAAGCAATCATGAGAGATCACATGGCTGGTGTGGCTGGTTTAAATGGTCTAGCATGGTTACGATCACAAGGGACACCATCTTTCATAACAAAATAAATCAAGAAGAATAGGGTATAGGGTGAACTCTTGTTTTAATTAACAGAAACATGCATTGGGTTACATATCTGTAGCAAGATCAATACTTTAATGGGGTAATATTAGACATCATTGTTGTATAAGGTCTTCTACCAAATCAGCACTACCCTCTATAGCACAGTACAGGCACCCAGTCGTGGTCAGCCAATCGTAAGAGGGTTACAAGACTATTTGGCCCCAAAGCTGGTGACTGTGAAGCCGAACCCTTCACACTGTCCCTTTAAAAACCTATGGCTGGTTTCATACATACTTTTTCCATATTGTTACACGGTCTATGGCTCTACTTGCCAGCTGACGCTGTCCATGGTCCTGTAGACTGCCTTCCTACATATGCCTCAGCCTTCCACCAAAGATAGCTTTGAATGTAACATATACCTGGACATTTACTTTAGCGCATTTTTTTGCATTTAATGAAATACTTTTACTTATTTTATCCTAACAAACTGCTCACTAGTACATTAATATGCATTAATTCCTACTTTTTTATTTTACATTGACACAAAGGGTTAGGGTGAATGGCCTAATAAGGTTAGCTAGACACTTATCTTGAAAAGATTTGCCTGAGAGATCCTGTCCGCTCTTGTATACTCTCTACATCAATGATTGTAGGAGTCATTATGGAGACAAGATGATAAGCTGATTACAGATCATTAGACAGAGGATGTTTTGCTTCCTGGTTCGTTTTCAACACTGTGTTGGACATTGCACACGTCTACTATGTGTTGATTAAATAACATTTTTCATCTATCAAATTTTAAATTTGTAAAGTGTAATATGTGTAGTATTTTTTACTGAAGACAACACATACTGACTGATCAGTTTCACAGTACCGACATTAAACAATGTGCTAAAATGCACCAACATTTATAAACAATTGAACAGAGACTTGATAAATGTCTCGGAATTTTCTTGGTACTTGGTAACATTACCTTCACTTCAATATTAAAAAGACAGAACATGAATAATAGAAGGACGTCAGTCCAAAATGAAATATAATTTTAAAGAACTGACATTTCTTCAAACTGATCGCTGACTCAGCTTGTTTCACCAGTGAAGTTTCTCTGACAACAGAGGGTCAAAAACATATTCAAAAACATGCACGATTTATTTAAGTCAAGATCAATATATTTAATTTTACAAGCCATTAATTCAGCATTACGCACATTTCACAGATGGACTGATGGATGGGGTGGGGGGGGGGCGGGGGTGCATTATAAATGGAAATAAGAATAATCCCACTTCTCTGACAGAGCTGATGAAGATGAGAAGCGCGTCTCATTAAGCAGATAATCCAGCCGCTTAGCTGTGATTAGCCATGTAAATCTGCTATTGTTTCACCATGAATGGCCCGGGTACACCCCATGTGCACTTGGCTCTGCATGACCAGCTTTCTATGCCCCCGGCAGGAAGATCGCACATGGGGCTAGCAAGAGCAAATATACAAATAGAAGAATGCAAGAAGCCCAATACATGCCCACTTTGCGGGAGACCATCAAGAGCTTGTATGTCATGTGGAGATGGTCGAGAACTCGTCACGCAGTTACGCAGGGCCATGCTGTGACACGCCCTTCACCATCTCTCTCTCTCTCTCTCTCTCTCTCTCTCTCTCTCTCTCTCTCTCTCTCTCTCTGTCTCACGCTCACACGTACAGTACACAAAAGCTCTGGTGGGGGGATAAAGCAGATCTCTGATGTACTTGCGACATTGTTACACAGGAAGAAATCCACCAAATGTTTATTTGACACAAAAATGTACTTAGAAAGAAATTTGTTTGTCTTTACTGAATTTCACATCCATTTGCATTGGCCATTCTCTGTAATCAACAGAAAGGCCATTTTAGAAATGCAATATTGTTCATGTGACACAGGGTTTGCGCCAAGTAGCATGTGACTAATTTTAATGTCAAGAACTTTGCAGCTGTTTATACCTACAGTATGTACAGAACCCAACAGCAGCATCAGGGCTGGCAATGGTAGTCTACTGTATGTGAATATGCCTGTAGGTGACTTGACATGTGACACCTTCACCAACAGACACCAAACACACACCAAACGTAAAGGTTTCCTACAAGGTTTCCTACAAACACTAGCATAAAGAAACACACACACACACACACACACACACACACACACACACACACACACACGCACGCACACACACACACACACACACACAAATAGTTTCAAACTCACTGTGCTGGGAATCTGAAATATGAATAAAGAAAATGTTTTATTCTGCACTATTCTATGAAAGCTTGCTGAATAATAAAGCAATGTAAGTGAGTTAATA
Source organism: Aphredoderus sayanus (assembly GCA_027564795.1). Classification (NCBI taxonomy): domain Eukaryota; kingdom Metazoa; phylum Chordata; class Actinopteri; order Percopsiformes; family Aphredoderidae; genus Aphredoderus; species Aphredoderus sayanus. The sequence continues at coordinate 14,226 of JAODUG010029619.1, forward strand.
AAGTCAAAAAAGTGTGTGTGTGTGGAGTGTGTGTATGTGTATGCACATGCCATGCATTAAGATAACCCTGATAAGGTAATTGGCTGTGCCAATTAAGCTAGACATGTGGCGAGAGCAACAGCACTGACACGAAGGTTGATCTGCCCACTCATGTTAGACGTGCACGCGCGTGCACACACACACACACACACACACACACACAGTCTAGCTGGTTTCATCCAGCTCTGAGGTGAGAGGGTGCTTTACCTGATGACAGAGAGATGAAGAGAGTAAAGGGATATAGACCGAAGGTTGAAACAGACGATGTGGAAGAAGATGAACGAAGGAGGGGAGACTGTTGAGGGGAGGAGAGGAGGGATGAAAGAGGCACTCATTTTCTCTCGCTCTCTCCATCTCTTTCGCTATTTTCCACTTTCTGCCTGATAAAGAATGGAAGGCCTTTGAACAGAAATGTGGGTGGGGGGGAGAGGGCTGTGTGTGTGGGTGAGGAGGGTATATTGGGGCCTAAAAAAAGGGATGGTTAATTTAGTGTGTGAGAAGGAATGATACTTTGAATGATAAAGGGAATACATTTATCCACTGTACTCTTTCATGTGGGGGCTTGCCACTGTAGGCGTACAGAGATAGAGAGACAGTTATCATCACTGAGTGTGTGTGGGGGGGGGGTTAGAGGTGGAGGGTCTTACTTTGAGTGTATATATGCTCAAAGTCAGAGGCAACATTACAGTGCATGGTGGGTTACTGGGATTATTCCCTATCTGTCTGAGCAATAACATTTAATCAACTGTGAATCATTACACTTTTTAAAAGTTTTCTTTAATGGTAAATATGTCTGCACATTTGTCCTCACATATATTAAGATTAACCAAGATAAGAACGCTTTTGAGGTCTCTTAAGCCCCGTGATGAATAAAGAGTATTTTTAATTTGATGGAATCACTTTTATCCATAAATGTGATGGCAAGAATGAAGGATTCTTACATTTGTACTCAGCCATCATTTTGAGCCATTTGATCAAACAGGACCCTGGTGTATCTGCTTAGAATCAGGGAAAACTTAATACTAAACTAAATTACTATTTACTCAAATAAAGTAATTTAAAATAGTTTTTAAAATGTCTAGTCTTATGGGAAAGCACTGCAAATAAAGATTTGAATGTGTCTCAGATTCACACAATGTTTATCTTATCAGTAATATATATTACAAATATAAAGTAAAACATTTATTGATGTCTTTATAAAAAAACAACATGCCTAATAGATTGTTTGTTTACTTTGTCTTATGGAGGATAAGCCGCTACTGTACAATATAACATTTAACAGCCTAATGCCAATAGAGGAATAAAATACACATACGGTCTTCTTCCTAACAGCGTCTCTTAACTGACTGTGCCTTATGAAATATTGACAAAAACACCCTTTATTTCTTCTTTATGCCTACTGCCAGCTCCTCAGCCATTATGATATCTCACATGTGATTCCTGCTTCTCCAATAGTATTTCTTAACAGGTTTAACACACAGTATTTGTTTTGAGAGTTAAACCACATTTGAGCGACTCCAACACGGTATCTCAACACTTCTCTCCTTCCCTAGACGTCCATCCTTCAATGAGCTGTAGATACTGTAGGATTTTAGAGCTATATATTATAAATGCTATAGACATCCGTCAGCTATCAGGAAGTCCAGTGCTCTGTGAGAGTACGTGCTCTGGTTGATAGCCCTGGCCTCTGATTTAGATTGATCACCAATCAATGATTTCTGACTAATCACGGTCTCTTTTCCCTGAATCGTCAGAAATCTTCGGCCTGCACCTTCGGCCTGCACCTTACCTATACAGTACCAACCGTGTCCCTCTATACCACGCTATACACACATCCCTATACAGTACCACTCTATACACACATCCCTATACAGTACCACTCTATACACACATCCCTATACAGTACCACTCTATACACACATCCCAACCCCCACCAGCTCTTAAACATGTATCTGTGCTCTCTGCCTCGTCGTCCCATCCCCCGTCACGTCTTGGATATTGTTAATAATGGAGAGGAAGAAGCAATATATCCCAGAGCTGAGGGAGCTGTATGGGGTTAAGCATATTCTTCAGCTAATTGCACTCTCTGAGTTTTAATAAAAACTGCATGCCTGTGGGCCTATGAGTGTGTCAAGACAAGTGTGTGTGCGTGTGTGTGTGTGTGTGTGTGTGTGTGTGTATGTGTTGTCAAGGCATATCATCTTGAGCCAACAGTGGGAAAGGCAAAAACCCCCTATGGCTGAAAAAACAAAATTAATGGTAACTGTTAGCCTTCTGTGTGTGTGTGTGTGTGGGTGTGTGGATGTGTGTGTGTGTGTGAGAGATATTTTGTGTCATTCTTCATTTATATAAGTGCCTGTACTTACATTTTTATCTGTGTGTGTGTGTGTGTGTGTGGGTGGGTGGGTGTATTGCGTTTGTTATGTTCATTGAGTTTAATGTGTGTGTCTTTTTCCGGTTGGCTGTCACAGCAGGGGCAGGCCTAGTGACACACAGCCTGCAGCACCGCCCTGTGTGTGTGTGTGTGTGTGTGTGTGTGTGTGTGTGTGTGTGTCTGTGTGTGTGTGTCTGTGTGATTGTGTGTGCGTGTGTGTGTGCCGGCTAGAACTAAGCTGTGCCCTGATGGACTGTCATTTTCGGTTAGATGTGACCCTGATCAAAGTTTTGAACCCCCTGTGCATTTGTGTTTGTTTGTGTTTGTGTTTGTGTGTGTGCGTGTGTGTGTGCGTGTGTGTGCGGGTGTGTGTGTGTGTGTGTGTGTGTGTGTGTGTGCGTGCGTGTGCATGTGTGTGTTTTGAGCTTGATGTGTGTATAGT